>NMRB01001104.1:162662-173226 GCA_002633025.1 Notospermus geniculatus | reverse complement strand
AGTCTTGACATGTCCTACACAGGGAGGGGGTGGGGTCGGGGTAGGGTGAGGGTGAGGGGGTGGTAGAAAAAGCACCATGAATCTTTTCCAGAATTGTTCTGCATGGGGTGGGGTAGGGTGAGGGAGGGTGAGATTTCAGCATTGGCACATTGGTAAAAGCACAAATGAGTCTTTTCCATTCAAGTTGGACTTCTCGTGGTGGGGTTCCTCGTCTGTTGAGATGCTGTGGAGTGGAGTAGTGTCGCAAGAACTGCATGCATATATGGCTGTCATGACGGTGTTCGAGTTGGAGCGAATAGCCCTGCCGTATGTTGTAATTTGTAGTCATTGGTCAGATTATTTCTCTTTGCCACTGTCGGTCGACCAGTGTCAGCATCACTCCATGTCATGCCTGCCTCAGAAGAGGTCTTCACCAGCTTCCTGGATGCTGTCGCCAATCACTTTGACACATGATTGACACACACCTCCTTGTCAATTTCATGTCGTTAATAATAATAAAAGTAATAATAATTTATTAGATTAAAATGCTACAATAAATATATAAAACATTTCCTGAGCATTGTACGTAAGTAATATTAAAAGAAACATGGAGTTAAACATGTCGTCAAACATGTTAAAATAAACATTCAGTTTCTTCACGTGCTTGAAGGTATTCGCATCTCCAGCTGATTGATGAATCAAGAAGGGCCGTATTCACGAAGGGTGATCATCGCGCGTCAGACGTGTGTAACTTCGTCAAAAGCATGGTGGAAGTGTGTGCATTTAGTGAAGTTACATGCGTCTAAATCTTAATCATGTTAATCGCGTGATGATCACTTTGTGAATACGGCCCGAAATATCTGCCATGTTTGTGCACTTCCGCCAAAATCTCAACCAGATCCTCGGTCTGAAACTGATTACAAAGAGTCACAAATCATAACTTGAATTTCAAACAAATTTTCAGGGGAGACGGCTAATTGAAGGTACAAACAAGAGATTTTAAAGGGGCCGAGCAAATAGGATGTTTGTCGTAGATTGCCTTTTGATAATGGACGGATAGACAAATCCCAAATTCCAAGATCTGCGCACTTCCGCCGAAATGTAAACAGAACCTCGGTCTGAAACTGAATGACGTGACGCAATCCATGATTCAGCAATGGTCGATTCTGACGCAACGTCGTCGAACTCACTGTCGTCACATGGTTGTGGGGTGCTCTGCGTCACGTCATTCAGTGCCAGACCAAGGGTCTGTTTGCCATTTCAGCGGAAGTACGCAGATCTTTCTCGTTTTCGTTAATTTGGGATTTGTCTATGGTAGGCCATTATTGGTCTTTGGCCATGTTTGTGTGACAGATGCTTTGCTGACGTTTCACGCTGCTCATGATTTTAAGGTTTACGAGGCTTTCACACCTGCGTTAGGGACCTTGTATATATGTTCATGAGGGGTTATAGTAGGTGTAACAGCAGTACCTGAAACGCCTTCACTTTTGCCCAGGAATAGACTGTATTCTCTACTGTCTAAATCCCGAGATAGAAACACCTTCACTTTCGCCCAGGAATAGACTGTATTCTCTACTGTCTAAATCCCGAGCTAAACGCCTTTACTTTCGCCCAGGAATAGACTGTATTCTCTACTGTCTAAATCCTGAGTTACTTTTGGTCTATGCCCACATTTTCTCGACTTGTCTAGGCTCTTGCCAACCGTCAGATTGACACTGCCATTTCCCTGATTCCGAAAGGAACAGGCCTACCTTCACGTCAATGCCAAACTTTTACACGAAAGATGACTTACCTTGGAGCCAGAATCATCGAAACTCTCTCTTCTCGCCGCCCTGGATTCCCCTTCACCAGTGCTGTCATGTCTCCTTATCTGTTGAGATGCTATGGAGTAGCGTTGCAAGAACTGCATGCCTCATATTGCTGTCACGACCATCCTCCCACAGCAGGGCTTTGGTCTCTTCATACACTCCACACAAAGCCCTGCTGAAATTGGGCATGCCAGGCAAGCAGAGGCGGTCAGAAAACCATTGCCCAATCAGAATGTAGCATTTTCAGGGTGTCAATATTAAATAATTATGACTCGTAATAACAATCAAAAATAATAAGAATCTTTCCTATACACAGAAGGAACCTCTGTGATAAAATTCAGTCAATTTTGGAAAGATGTAAGTGATTTGTAAAGCACAAAACTTTAAAATCAAACTGGGCAAAACCACGAAATTTTACTTCTCCAAGTTATCCTTAAAGTTCAGGGAGTGCAACTGGAGTATGGAACAGCCGCACCAGATTCACTGGCTGTTGTACTTCAGCAGGGGTTTGTGTGAGCGGATGAAGGAGCGAGGTAAAAACCCCTGCTGTGGGAGGATGGTCACGACGGAGTTCGAGTTGGAGTGAATAGCCCTGCCATAAGTTGTTGTCATTGGTCAGATTATTTCTCTTTGCCACTGTCGGTCGACCAGTGCCAGCATCCCTGCCGCAGAAGAGGTCTTCACCGGCTTCCTGGATGCTGGATACCTTCACGCCAATGCCAAACTTTTACATGAAAGATGACTTACCTTGGAGCCAGAATCATCGAAACTGTCTCTCCTCGCTGCCCTGGATTCCCCTTCACCAGCGCTGTCATGTCTCCTTATCTGTTGAGATGCTATGGAGTAGCGTCGTTGCAAGAACTGCATGCCTCATATTGCTGTCACGGCGGAGTTCGAGTTGGAGTGAATAGCCCTGCCATATGTTGTAGTCATTGGTCAGATTATTTCTCTTTGCCACTGTCGGTCGACCAGTGCCAGCATCACTCCGTGTCGTCCCTGCTGCAGAAGAGGTCTTCACCGGCTTCCTGGATGCTGTCACCAATCGCTTTGATGCATGATTGACAGACACTTCCTTGTCAGTTTCATGTCGTTAAAATAAACATTTTAACAGTTTCTTCACGTGCTTGAAGGTATCTCCATCTGATTGACGAATCTCAAATTGACATTAAACAAGAAATTAAACAAGAAATATCTGCACATTTCCGAAATTTCAACCAGATCCTCGGTCTGAACTGAATATAAAGAATCACAAATCATAACTTGGATTTCAAACAAATTTTTAGGGGAGCCGCCTGTGAGGATTACGTATCTTATGAGTTAAAGACTCTTGCTAGAAAAGAGAGTTTTTCCCCTATAAATAAACTGAAAATTGTGCTTCCCAAAGATGAATTTGAACCACGGTTACGGAGCCCTCGAAAATCACCTACTGTCTAAATCCCGAGCAAGAAATCTTTTCCAGAAATGTTCTACACTGGGAGGGGTAGGGTGAGGGAGGGCGAGATTTCAGCATCGGTAAGATATACTGGATAGTAATGAACTACTTGACGAAGTCACCCAGCTTTGTCGGGGGACGAGACACTCTCCCTGACCGAGTTTGTTCTGGCTCCTTAGCTGCGGGAACAAGGTTCTGTGATGGAGATAACTTTGGCAGATTGTCGGTGTCACGATTTGTAGGGGTATGGACTTCAACAGGTCTTCTGTTTTGTCCACCTGGAGGAGCTAAGTTGTCGCTGGCAGCTTCTTGACGTGCCAGTAGGCATGGTAGGTCACGCTGTGCTGGCTCATAGATATCTGTCTCAGCTGTTCTAAGAAGGTGTCTCCTGTTTCTCACTGTAACTCGACCTGAAGGTGTCTGAATTCTGTATGACCTTGCTTATCAGCTGGTGCTATGAGTTTGGCAGGCGTCCAAGTCTTGTCGGTTCTGTTCGGTTCGGCCATGGTACGTTGGTAAAAGCACAGACGTGTCTTCCATTCCGGTTAGACCTCTCGTTGTGGGGTTCCTCGTCTGTTGAGATGCTATGGAGTAGTGTTGCAAGAACTGCATGCTGTCATGACGGAGTTCAGGTTGGAGCGAATAGCCCTGCCATATTTTGTAGTCATTGGTCAGATTATTTCTCTTTGCCACTGTCACTCGACCAATGCCAGCCGCAGAAGAGGTCTTCACCAGCTTCCTGGATGCTGTCACCATACCTGCCTACCCAGCGTATTTTGGCGTATTTTCTACGCTCAAAACTGTCAGATTGACACTACCATTTCCCTGATTCTGTACAAACAAAAGGAACAGGCCTACCTTCACGTCAATGCCAAACTTTTTCACGAAAGATGACTTACCTTGGAGCTAGAATCATCGAAACTCTCTCTCCTCACCACCCTGGATTCCCCTTCACCAGTGCTGTCATGTCTCCTTATCTGTTGAGATGCTATGGAGTAGCGTTGCAAGAAGTGCATGCCTCATATTGCTGTCACGACGGAGTTCGAGTTGGAGCGAATAGCCCTGCCATATGTTGTTGTCATTGGTCAGATTATTTCTCTTTGCCACTGTCAGTTGACCAGTGCCAGCATCCCTGCCGCAGAAGAGGTCTTCACCAGCTTCCTGGATGCTGGATACCTTCACGTCAATGCCAAACTTTTACATGAAAGATGACTTACCTTGGAGCTAGAATCATCGAAACTCTCTCTCCTCGCCGCCCTGGATTCATCTTCACCAGTGCTGTCATGTCTCCTCATCTATTGAGATGCTATGAAGTAGCGTTGCAAGAACTGCATGCCTCATATTGCTATCACGACGGAGTTTGAGTCGGAGCGAATAGCCCTGCCATATGTTGTTGTCATTGGTCAGATTATTTCTCTTTGCCACTGTCGGTCGACCAGTGTCAGCATCACTCCGTGTCAGGCTTGCTGCAGAAGAGTTCTTCACCAGCTTCCTGGATGCTGTCACCAATCGCTTGTCACACACCTCCTTGTCAGTTTCATGTCGTTAATAATAATAATAATAATAATAATAATAATTTATTAGATTAAAATGCTACAATAATGTATATAAAACATTTCCTGAGCATTGTACATAAGTAATATTAAAAGAAACATGTCGTTAACACGTCGTTAAACATGTTAAAATAAACATTCAGTTTTCTTCACGTGCTTGAAGCTATTCACATATCTGATTGATGAATCTGAAATTGACATTAAACAAGAAATATCTGCCATGTTTGTGCACTTCCACCAAAATCTCGAAAGCTTTTACATGAAAGATGACTTATCTTGGAGCCAGAATCATCGAAACTCTCTCTCCTCGCCGCCCTCGATTCATCTTCACCAGTGCTGTCATGTCTCCTCATCTATTGAGATGCTATGGAGTAGCGTTGCAAGAACTGCATGCCTCATATTGCTGTCACAACGGAGTTCGAGTTGGAGCGAATAGCCCTGCCGTATGTTGTAGTCATTGGTCGGATTATTTCTCTTTGCCACTGTCGGTCGACCAGTGCCAGCATCCCTGCCGCAGAAGAGGTCTTCACCGGCTTCCTGGATGCTGGATACCTTCACGCCAATGCCAAACTTTTACATGAAATATGACTTTACTTGGAGCTAGAATCATCGAAACTCTCTCTCCTCGCCGCCCTGGATTCATCTTCACCAGCGCTGTCATCTGAAAACAAAGTAGGTTTCCTGCAGTACTGTAACTAAGTCTTGCATGGTAAGTGCTCAGTCATGGTCATGTCAGTCCCTATTAGCTCTCGGGAAAAACTGGCTTGACAGGAGGTCACTTATCAAGTCTGTCTCTGAAGCTCTGAGCCAACTTCACCTTGTCACCAAATCGCTCGTGTAACATCATCTTGGCCTTTCGGTACGAATTGCTAGTATTCAGATCCAACAACGCTTTTATACAGCGTTTGGCACCTCCGGCGGTGTACCTTCCCAAGTAGTATAGCCTATCCTGTACTGAAGAATAACGGTCCTCAACGAGTACGTTAAACGAGTTAATCCACACGGGATAGGAGAAATGACAAAGCTTTGTTTCTTCATGGAGTTTTTGTTTTCTGGCAGGGCTGAATTTGGGGACATCGATTTTGGGGACATTTATTAGCGGGAATTTGGGCGACACCGTATAACGGCGTCGTTTGGGTGGAATCTAAAGGCCTGACTTTTGTCTAGAAATGTGCGCTGTGATCTCGAGGTGCCAGTCCAGTGATCACAGTGGCGCCTTCAGATCATAAACTATATCTCTTGGAATAATATTTTTTTTCAGTTCGGTCATTATGTCCTTGACTGATGTTTTCCGTCTTTTTCCTGTTGAAGAATGTTCTTCTATTAAACTTTCAATGATAGTTTTCCAATGTTCTTTCTTTTCGTCCCGTATATCTTCCAGCATACACAACATGACGTCAAACATGTTGTTCTTTGTGGTAATTCTTAAATCAGAAACCCCTAATGATCCCACTGTCAATGGTTGGTAAGGTGCACTATCTCCATAATTTATGAGATATTTAATTCGAGACCGATACTCCACTTTGTATAGTGTGTGCAATTCTTAAAGCGTAGTGACGTTCTAGGGGTGAGTTTCTTGGGGAAGGGTGTCAAGTTGGGGGGGGAGCATAGTTTTCCGTCTTAAAGGTGCTCTAGTTCGAATTGTAAACATTATGGTGTGCCACCTATTGTCAACTTCTGGTACTAACAAATCAGATAAAATCAAATTAAATCTCGCCTTTCACAACTGTTTGTTTGTTTTTGAACGTAAATTCATAAATATATTTCAGTTACAAGAATATTTATCAAGATACATATAAAAATAGATAACATTAATGTTTTGGCTGCCACCTGTCTGAGGAAAAATAACTATTATAATCAACCATGTAAATAAACAAACTGTAATGTTTACAATTCGAACTAAAGCACCTGACTGTGATACCAGTACTGTACGACTATATTAGTATAAAATGGAGCGAAAGTGTTCTTTAAAGCACATACTTTTCATGTAATTCCACTGCCACAGGTTGTACCTGTTGCTACCACATCTACATCTCAAGTATATCCAAATTCTTCATTGCATTGGGACTGTCAATTTCCCTTTCACACTCTTGGAGAGAGGATTATTCACACGGTGGACCGCGCTATGGACACGCGGTTAAGTGCATTCCTACTGAACGTAATATTCTTAGCCAAACTGGCTGAGATGCCACGATTGGTGGCTTCAGGTTTGTTGGTTGTATACCCTGTTCTCAAAGTTTCAACGGCAGATTCTCCGAGTTGAATTTCCAACAACAGTTGTGTCATGTTTTTGTCTACAGTACTTTGGAGATTCCTTTGACCGTTTTAAGCCCTGAGGTACTCCGAACTTTTAAACCAAGCGTTCTTAATTCCACCGCCATAAATGTTGCACTTGTCGCTGTGACATTAGAACAGTCGCCAGAGTGGCATTCAACCGAAGACTGAATAAGGGGCCCAAGTTTCTTGGTTACTTTAGGCCATTCTTTTTTTATTTGTTGTTAGCGGACCCGCCGTAGTCAGATTTTGGCAATTTGGAAAAAAATAAAATTGAAAAAAATAACTTTTTTATTCCCGCCGGTCCCGTTTTTCAACCTTTCAATGTTTTTTTCAAAATCGTTCTTCAGCGAGGTGTGAGCACTCAATTAAAAACATTTGTTGAGGTCCCGTCCAGTGCTGTTGTAGGGGATATTTTCGAACATTTGCCACGTTCGTCGGCCGGGCAGATCGGTGACATCGACAGCAATCATATTTGAGTTTTTTTATTTCCGCCTGTCTTGGTTTCACTGGATAAAGGCTAGCTAAAATGAAAAATATAAATCCATCAGAAAGGTTGGACTTTTATTTTTATTTTTTTCCTGTCTCCTGTCTTGAATTAACTGGAAAAAATCCGCTAAACAACAAATAAAAAAAGAATGGCCTTATCAACATCACCATAGTGTCTGCAAAGAGTAAGTTGCCAGACTTGATCGAGATTTGATATCGAGCATGAAAAGTTTCTTAAAGTTTTCCTTTCTTCAGCTGTTTTTCCAGGGAAACGGTTCTCCTAAATTCAGACTTCAAACCAGCCCTAAAATGGCCTGACCCAGGTGGATGGGGTCTGTTTAGGGGTTTCACAGTAAGAAGGGACTTAAAAATCTTATCTGTGGCATTCTTGACACCATGGTTGCAGCTCTACAATCTCCATCATTTATGAGATATTCAATTCGATACCGATACTGCACTTTGTATATACCCCCGTCACACTAGAGGCAGAATGAGCAGGAATGCCGTCGGAATGACAATTCGTAGTTCATTCCTGGACAATCGAAATGCATTCTAAAAATTCTGACTGGATTCCGACTGCGTTCATCAGGGTGTTCAAAAGTAGCCGGCAGGCGGCGGTAAATCGCCGCCTAGTAACAGGTCAACCGCCGCCTACTTTTCCTTGAGTTTTTTACATCTCAATTTGCGATTCCCGCGCTGTGGAACGAAGTTTTGGCGCAAAAGTACCGCGTGTACAGCGCAATGTACAGAATCGCCCTATACCTTGGTTCATAATGTCCGTAGCGTGCTGGCCCTTCTGTATCCTCGCTCCTAGGAAGTCGGGTACTGGTATTCATTGTGTATTGAGCGACGTATCCATGACTGGAATCGAGGTTGTACTACCGGACATGGGTGACTGAGGTAGGCTGAACAAAATGGCGGCCAGAAATTTCTTTATTCTCTTAAATAACTGTTCCCAGATGCCAGGAAATCGCATCTAGGGCATTATGAATTTCAAAATCTCTTAACACCGAGGGGGGGGACCCCCCTCGGGCTCCCCCCTCGGCTCGCTTCGCTCGCCGGCCGTGGCTTCGCTCGCCGGCCGTGGCTTCGCGCGCGGTTGTCTGCGTCTGTGGCAAATTCCACAGCCTCCTACTTTATCCAATACAGCCTCCTACTCTAAAAACTTTTGAACACCCTGGTTCATAATGTTCCGGCCCATTCCTGTGGTCTGTCAGAATGTTTTGAGCATGTTCGAAATTATCGAGATGTGCATTCCAAGTGGAGAAATATCGAACAGCATTTGAAGTGTATTCCGCCTGCATTCTTACTGCGTTCTGTCCGACTGCGTTCTAAATAGTCCGACAGCCTTCCAACAGCATTTGAAACATTCTGATCACATTCGAAGGAGAATCCGAAGGAAGGTCCAGGGTCCATACCCTGCCAGTTGAGCTCAGACTTTTGAAAATTAGCCTGTCGGGGACCATTCTTTGGAAATTCCTGTTACATTCGAAGTGATTTCTGACCAAATTCGAGGTGAATTCGAACTGCGTTCCAAGTATTTGAAGTGCAGTCTTTCAAAGCTAATTATCTCCCGAATCCAGCTCGAATTTTGCAAATTTTCTCATTCCGGCTGGTTCTGCCTGATTCCTGCTGATTCAAACTAAGTGTGACGGGGGTATTAGTGTGTGCAACTGTTGGTGGTGTTAAAGCGTAGTGACTTTCTAGGCATGAGTTTGTTGGGGAGCGGTCAAGTTGGGGGGGGGCATAGTTTTTCAGTGCGTAGTATGTGGTTTCAGCGCGTACTTTTGCCTCATGTTAGTATTAGGGAAATGAGGGGTTGTATTAGGGAAATGAGGGGTTGTATTAGGGAAATGAGGGGTTGTTGCACACATAACGAATAGATTCTTGTTTCTTCAAAATAATTCTGTGGTTAAGTTCCTTTGATGCTATTAACACAGTCTTGGGTTGTACCCTGTTTCACATTTTATCCTCAAATTTGCACTGCGTGATTGAACTTTTGATTATCTCTATTAACCTTTCTTCGGTATGTTTTGAAGACTTGGTAGGTGACGTTGAAAGAAACCGTTTCTTGTGAAGTGGATGTATCTCTGCTCCTAATTTCCCAGGCATTGTCAGCAGACGCTTGTGTCGCATCAGCAGCCTTGGCTCGTCCACTAGCATGCTCATCACCGTTGGAAACCAACTCTGTGTTGGCCATTCTGGTACCAAGAGGACCCCTTCTGCCTGGTCCTCCCTGATCTTCTTTAGCACAGGCGGGATTACACTGAACCCTGCTTGCTCAGTATGTAGTAAGCTGCCATACTGAATTCCGGGAACGCTACCCTTAATCCACCGAAAAGGTCTCTAATCTCTTGGTGATCGGGGTATTTTTCTTCAAGGCGTCGGTTCACTTCACAAATTGCATCACCGAGAACTTTCAGTGCTGGCTATATATGGCCCCAGAATGCTGGTGCCATTTTGGGCTATTTATAAGCCTTTTGGAAAAAGGCCTGTTGCACAAAACTACTGAAGATAGCATGGAACAACACATATCGTTTTGTTGGAAACTTTATGGGCTTTCACTTTTTGGCAATTTTGGAGTTCTAAATATAGTCATGTGGTCACGTGACCTGTTGGCGGCCATCTTGGATTTGATGTTTTCATGTGGTATTGCAATAAAACTCTACTTGAATGTCATCTGTAGTTCTTTTTTCTTCTTGTTTCTTGTATTTCTGTTGGCTTCAGATGTCCTCTTTACAACCCTGAAGAAAAAATTTTGAAAAAATTCCAATTTTTCAGAAAAAGTGAACTTTATTGAAAAACGTCAGAATTGTCAAATTTTCCGCTTTTTCAAAAACTGCTAATTATTTGTATTCTTGGACTCATACATCATTGTGAGTGCTATGAAAACTTGTCTACATGTGTTATTGATCACTTACATCACTTGACATCATATAAAATCTGATGACGTCACTTTCACGTCATGACGTCATGCAAAGTTTTGGATCGATTGTCTGCATCAGAATCAGTGTCCTCCCCCTCATCCG
>NMRB01001104.1:138989-158023 GCA_002633025.1 Notospermus geniculatus | reverse complement strand
GGGCGTAGTTTCCCATCTTATTTTGGTGTATATAGAAGATCTGAAAAATGTGAAAATACTGTGATACCAGTAGTGTACAAGTATAAATGGAGCGAAAGTGTTCTTTAAAAGCACATATTTTTCATGTAATTCCACTGCCACAGGTTGTACCTGTTGCTACCACATCTACATCTGCTCAAGTATCCAAATTCTTCATTGCATTGGGACTGTCAATTTCCCTTTCACACTCTTGAACTTGAAGAGAGAATTATTCACACGGTGGACCGCGCTATGGACACGTGGTTAAGTGCATTCCTACTGAACGTAATATTCTTAGGCACACTGGCTGAGACGCCACGACTGGTCCTTGGCCCACTTGTTCAATGCTTTCTCTCCTGCATCGCTCTCGGGGTAGAAAATTCCACAGCAAGATGCGTGGACCCAGTAGCCACATCCCTTACTGCATTGCAGCCACAGAGTGCTTGTTTTCATCTTTCTTTCCGCCTGGGAATCGTACTGTACAGACACTGCAGCGGTTCTGATCATCCCTTGATTTGTTCCTTTTTTCTCCAGAAGTTGATGGGGTGAGAGGAGGTGTCATGACTTTCCGTGGGCTAACAGCTGCGTTAGCGGCACTCAATGGCAGAGCTGGTTCTTCACTCTTGGCAGTTGCACCTTCAAGAACCTGTGCAGCATGAACAGTGTGGTCTGGCTCACGCTCAAATCCAGGGGATGTATACCCATGGAGCCTTCCATTTTGCCAGGTTGGCACAATCTGGACTTGTCTGAGCCCGGTGGTCGAGTGGTTAGCGCGCTTGACTGCCAACCGTGTAATGGGTTGGCGCGGTCCCTTGTACCTGAGTGTCTATGCCAGGGCAAGTAAAAGACCCCACACAGGTGGACTGTAGCCTGTTGTGGACTCCATACCTCCGGCAAAAACCCAACGGGGCTACGACGCCGGTAATGACTAACTAACTAACTAACTAAATACCTGCCCCTGTTATTGAGTGGAGGTCTTGAGCACTCTTTATGATTGTCCTCGCATGCACAAAATATGCATCCGTTCTTGCCTTCCCAGTTCTTCTTGTTTTTTTTATCCATTGACATCAAAATTGACACCAGTTTTGTGCTTTCTCTCAGCCACCTGCAAGCACATGTAGAAAGAACATTTTTAGAATTATATATATTCTCTGCTGATAGATAGTGATGATGGATGTAATGTTAGCTTTTATCATGTTTGCATGGACATCGATGAGGACCTGATTCCCGCCGCTTCTCTTCAGTCCGTCACCTTCATAGACCTCGACTAACTTCGGAGAACCACCATAATAAGTCAAAGAGGCACCATTGACTGGCTTTGTTTTTATAATTATAAATGCCTCCACTCCTGTTCTCGAGTGCAATTCAAAAGCCTTTTTGAATAGTGTCTTTTTTCTTTTACAAAGCGTGACCCTCCTAGCTGTCCCGGATGCTTTTTGCAATACAGCAAAAAGGGTCTTGCATGGAGGCCTGCGTGGGGATGGCTGTTTTCTGGCACAGGTAGTCTCAACAGTGGATGGACTGAAATGAAAGCAAATCTGGGTCCTGCATGCATGGTCCGTGCATTTTTATGCAGTCTCTGATGAATGACATGACTGGTGGTGTGCGTACTGTGCACTGATGACTCGCCACGTGTTTCGAGTGTTTCTCCCACACTTAAATACATAATATCATAGATAGTACATGCTTTCGCTGCTTTAAGAGAGGACGTAGCTTTTCTCTCTTAAAGCAGCGAAAGCATACTTTATCAACAACATCGCCCATACATCATGATAAAACCATATGTAGCTCTACCGGTTCAATCTTCTGGGTAGGTGACGTTGAAAGAAACCGTTTCTTGTGAAGTGGATGTATCTCTGCTCCTAATTTCCCAGGCAATGTCAGCAGACGTTGTGTCGCATCAGCAGCCTTGGCTCGTCCACCAGCATGTTCATCATCGTTGGAAACCAACTCTTGTGTTGGCCATTCTGGTACCATGAGGACCCCTTCTGCCTGGTCCTCCCTGATCTTCTTTAGCACAGGCGGGATGACACTGAACCCTGCTTGCTCAGTATGTAGTAAGCTACTGAATTCCGGGAATGCTACCCTTAATCCACCGAAAAGGTCTCTAATCTCTTGGTGATCGGGGTATTTTTCTTAAAGGCATCGGTTCACTTCACAAATTGCATCTCCAAGAACTTTAAGTCTGGCCACGTCCATGTTTCCAACAGAAGAAGTGTTGCTCTTTGTGGGTTCGTTGTTCTTCGTTAGTAAACCACTCACGACTCCAATTCGTCTTTTATAAGATAT
Organism: Notospermus geniculatus; assembly: GCA_002633025.1. NCBI lineage: Eukaryota > Metazoa > Nemertea > Pilidiophora > Heteronemertea > Lineidae > Notospermus > Notospermus geniculatus. The sequence continues at coordinate 155,716 of NMRB01001104.1, read as the reverse complement.
GCTCTGATTTATTCATCATACAACGGATGATAACAGACGTTGACAGACATCAGACGATTGACTGTAAAGACAGAACACGAGAATCCCATCAGATCCTACCAAAATCCAATAATAATCCCTAATAGTAAACCTAAGCCTACACTCTTCATATATTTCATAATAAGTGCTACCATCGTGTCCTCAAATGGTAAACACATTGCCCCAGAGGGGACATGTAAATAAACCGCCTCCTGTATCAGGAGACAGTGACCTAAATCTAATCGAAGCTATGCCCATGCATATAATGTAGGCCTACGACAATGGTGGGTACAGCAACAGATACCGTATTTTTCGGAAGATATGACGCACTGCACCGTAAGACGCACCTTAATTTTCTCAGTCAAAATCCGTACACAAGGCGCTACGGACCATTAGGCGCGCCACAAACGTATGAGAATGTACAAAAGTATACATACTCAATCATATGGGCCTAAGGTTTGANCCAAGTTCCGTCCTATGTACACGTGTTCGTCATCCTCTAGCCACCGTTTCAGATTTCTGTACCCAATCTTTCTGATATTCACCACACGAATCGGTGCTTCCCTGCCACTTAACATGATTCCCTAGAAATATCCGTGATAGAGTTAGAAGATTCAGCACCACCATGCGCGACATCAATTCAAAGCTTGAAAATGCGTGAAATAGGCGGACTTACCTTTTTATGAACCTCCACCGCCCTTAAATACAGATCATTTACAACGTGATGACAATACGCCATTCAAACTTGCCCAGACACGTTCCCCCATTCATCCTTTTCACACGCGCTTCTTACGTCATCACAACAACCCCACGCGACCCCCTTGATATTCTAATTCGACCTAGGGTTGACCCCACTGACACCATGACGTCAGACCCCCTTGATATGCAAATGAGCCTATCCAGGCACACCTACTACTGTATCAGGAGACAGTGACCTAAATCTAATCGAAGCTATGCCCATGCATATAATGTAGGCCTACGACAATGGTGGGTACAGCAACAGATAGTTCATAGCTCAACATGATGATATAAAACACAGGATTTCTGGGAAATAAAGCATGAAAAAGTGGTCCAAAATCGAAATATAGTTTGACAGTATACTTACAAGACGTTTCGTGGTAATGATTCCTAAAAGGCTTGATTGCGAAATGTAAAATAATAAAGATGAAGTTAAAGACTTAAAAATGATGCATTGTATCTAGACAATCCTCTTATCTCTTTTTCCCTAGATCCACCCCCAGCCTCACTAGGCATGTGCAAACTTACGGGGCACCCTAGGCCTATATAAGGAGAAGTGCTTGTGGCACTTACACTCTTAATATCCAAACTGCCAAAGTATGTAGGCCTAGGTATATGTACATGTATTTATATTGCGCATTGGACATATCGCGCCAACTGTTGCACCTGTATTGGCTTTGCCTGTGTTAACTCTGTGTGCATTGTCTTGGTCTTTTTGAGGGGTGAGTTTGTTGGGGAGGGGTCAAGTTGGGGGGGGGGCCTAGTTTTACGTCTTAATGTGGTGTAAGATCTGAAAAAATGTGAAAATACTGTGATACCAGTAATGTACGACTATATTAGTATAAAATGGAGCGGAAGTGTTCTTCAAAGCACATATTTTTCATGTAATTCCACTGCCACAAATGTTGTACCTGTTGCTACGACATCTAGAACAGTCCCCAGAGTTAGCATTCAACCAAAGACTGAACTAGCTAGTTCAGTCTTATTAGGGGTCCAAGTTTCTTGGTTCGTCGCCGATTGCCCGTATGTTTTTAATGGCCAAAAGTGTGTAAGAAAATAAAAAAGTGTACTGTTTCAAAATGGTGACATATATGGCCTCTCACGCGCCGCTCACCAATGTCAGCTACCTTGACACGGAGTGAGATTCCTGGCAGCATGCTACCCACCACTAAGAACAAAAAGCAACAATATGACAAAAAGATGCATGGCTAGGCTATACTCCTATGCAGATGACTGATATCCTGGGTAGGCCTTGCCGCTGTATCTGTCTTTGCACACGTCGCCGATTGCCCAAATGTTTTTAATGGCCAAAAGTGGGTAACAAAATAAAAAGTGTACCGTTTCAAAATGGTGACATATGGCCTCTCACGCGCCGCTCACCAATGTCACAACCTTGACATGGAGTGGAATTCCCGGCAGCATGTTACCCACCACTAAGAACAAAAAGCAACAATATGGCCTCTCACCAATGTCACAACCTTGACATGGAGTGGAATTCCTGGCAGCATGTTACCCGCCACTTAGAATAAAAAGCAACAATATGACAAAAAGATGCATGGCTATACTCCTACTGCAGATGACTGATATCCTAAAACACACACCCCGGATCCTTGAGTCAGACAACTGCACTGTTGTGTTGGCAGCCACCCTCACTTCAAGGCAGGGGGTTTTGCAGGGGTTTCAGCAATGGGTTTATCAGGGGTCATTATAAATTCATGCAGGGCCCCTGCAAGTTTGCAGGTGTCATTGCAGGGGGTGAAATATGCAAATAAACCCCTGCAGAAGCCCCTGTCTAAGCAGGGTATTTGTAGGGGCCTGGGGAGGGGTCTTTGCAGGAGTCTGGGGAGGGGTCTTTGCAGCGGTCTGGGGAGGGGTGTTAGCAGTGGCCAGGGGAGGGGTGTTAGCAGGGGTCTGGGGAGGGGTGTTAGCAGGGGTCTGGGGAGGGGTGTTAGCAGGGGTCTGGGGAGGGGTGTTAGATATATTAGAGGGGTGTAAGATATATTTCGGATAGCTGCCAACTCGGAGAAGCAAATTCACAAAACTCTCTTTCCCTATTACCGATTTCAACCAGGCCGATACAGAAATTTGCCAAACCATAACCTCGCCAATCACCTGAAAAACAAACTGATGAACAGGGAGAAACAGGATATCGACGAGACGTGTTCTCACCATTACGAGAGATTTATAGTGTGACAGCCAGACGAAGAAAAACAAATTAACAGCAAACGGGACAACGCAAATGAATTATTACCGTCAAATGAATTATTACCGGGCACTTCCATGCCAACTGTGCCAATCGATGAGATGATGATGATCACTAATTTTCCTCCGCTTAGGCCACGCCAGTTGCTTTTCTTGCATAGCGGGCAGGCCTGCCAGAAATGGAATTTCACAATTGTGTCAAGAACAAATTGCAGGTGGTGAAAATAAAAATAGAACGAGTTTAGAATCCCCGATCAGTGCCCAAAGAAAGGTCATCGATTGACGGAATAAGCCGTATTGTACATGTACATGGGTTCGTAAGAACACCGAATCGGACCGATTCGGAGCACAAAGTCACCGAATCGGAATCAACTAACATTCATTTTTCTTCTTAAACGCAAGAACCATGAATTATAATGACTTAGAAATAAAAGGCAAATTTACACTTTATCCTTGCATTTTGTTAGAAATCTACCATCTGAAACACGCATGCTGTAGCGCAACGACGGCACGCACTGTAGCGCCGCGGCTGTGCCGACGGCAGATATTGGAACTAGCTCCTGACATTCGCCTGGCTTTGAACAACAGCTAGAATCGGAGTCCAATCATCAAAAAAATCAATTATCTCCCGGATAATACGCAATATCTGTTCATTATAGGCCTATTCCATATAGCCTATTCCATATAAGAACTTGTGGTTAAACTTCATACCAAAGCAAAACCAACTCCAATTCGGTGCAAAGTGTCCCGATTTGGTCCGATTCGGTGTTCTTACGAACCGCATGTACATTAGGATTTCCATTGTGTGGTGCTGAATAACGTCACTTCCGATGAGGGATTATAAACTTTAACAATTTTATGTCAAACTTCTCGAAGAAATGCTACAAAAACACACTTTAGACAAATGTCAGATGTATTTTAAAAACAAAAAAACACTAGATAATATTTTCGGCGGATGGTTTGAAAATAACAGAAAATATTCACAAATCTTTTCGGTGGCAATTATAAAAACTTTCCACTTTTTCAGGACGAATTGTTGGTGGGCCCGCTATGCAAGAAAAAAAATTGGTGTGGCCTTAATGTCGGCGTCAATGGTAATAGCGGCAATTATAATTACGATGAATTAATGCAACTAATAGATTCTCTGGACGACCAGCGTGATGACTTAAACGCCACTCCTGCTACCCATTTGTCATTTCCATCTACCATCCCTCTAAACTTGTTATTCTTCTAACATGTCACCGACACACGAAGCACACCGCACACTAATGACATCAGCCAATCCCCTGGTCTATCCAAAGTATTGATACAATTGCACGAGCGCCACCTGAGAGCCATTGATAAAATGAGTCTATTCCATCGAGCGAATTCTCACGAGGGAATATTTAGTGGTTATATTTGGTGATGTTTGGGCGAACTGGTGGTGAAGTTTCGGCGATTTTGTGGCGAATTTCTGGTGATTTTTGTGGCGAATGCTTGGCGATTTTTAGGGCGATTTTGGGGCAAATTTTTTCAAAATCGCCGAAACTTCGCCAAAAAAGTGCCAGAAAATTACCCAAAAAATTGCTGAATTTCACCTCAAATAATTTGGACAAGCTCCCTTAAGTGTAACGGCCTCCAATCCTGTGTTACCGACTCTTCAATGTACCACGGATGTCTTCTTGTTGAATTAAATGTAAACAACTTGGTATCTTGTCTTCATTGTTCTTTTATTTGGAAACATCCCCTTTACGTAAAACGCGAGCATCTGGACCAATCTCCCAGAATTCGCAAATTTTATGACTTATCTTGGTCCTTATAAAGACAATATTATAAAATTTGAAGTTCATTGTATCTTCTGACGACGACCACGGAATTTTGGAACACGTGACTTCCAATGACAAGAAAAACAAAAAAAAGCAAACAACCGCGAAAATTCAAATACCGGTACACGGTCCTTACACAAATAGGACTAGCCTAGTCATCATCGGAATTTCAGCCGTAGATGTTAAAAATCGTAGGAAAATTAACCAGTACAGCTTAAATTCATTTGCTCGCTTGTCATTGGTCGTATCGAACGGGCGATTGGACCAACGTAATCTACAGGTGTTTCTCTAGACGCCTAGGTATTCGTTTACTTCAGGGCTACGGTGGAAAGGGTCGAAAACGGGGCCCGAAGTGACCCCTCTCCTGAATTTCTGACCACTTCTGTGATGTATCAGTCACGTAATAAGTCGATGGTTACTAGCAAGTAATTGTCCATAATGATAGATGATTATGGAAAGGTTAGTGATAAAACCAGGAATGAAACGAAACGAAATGAAATGATCGGAATGGGACTCTCGGGGAAATTGGGAATTAACGTAGGCCGAGTTGAATTGACGTTTTTTTCAACATACCACACAAAATCAAATTGATGTTTAAGAATCAGAATGCCAAAGAAAATGCCAAATACATGAAATAGATTTCATCAAACTCCATTACTAGATCCATCTAGCGGAGGATCGTGGTACCAATGTACTAAATTGCCGAATGAGACCAATTAGGCCTAACCACTAAAACACAACTGGACCGTATGCCGTCGATACGTGTTCCTCGTCAGTAAATACGCAGAGCATACACATGTATTTCGATGGTTATTTCGATGCATTGTGTTATGTTAGGGAGCTCTATATTTAGCGGAGGATGATTATAGATATATTGGACAATGGTGCCAGCCCACATCATGTACCGGTACGAAATTCCCTTCGGTGCTCCTCAAGTTGCCGCCAGTTTCTTCTGTTTTCTTCACTTATTCTATGTGAACCACCTAAATATCGATATAAGAATAAGACTTGCCAAAACGAATATAAATTCATGCAAATCATGCCCATTTTGATGATTTCATTTCGTTTCGTTTCATTCCGGGTTTTATCACTAACCATGGAAAAGTGGTCAATTATTGGCGCAAATTGTCCATAATGATAGATAATTATGAAAAAGTGGCCAAATATTGTCGCAAAACAGGATGCAATTACTATAATGGCTATGTAACTCTGTCTGGTTTTCTCTGACTCGATGGTTGAATGTTGCGCCATTCATTGGCTGTAGGCCTAGAAGAATGGATTGGAGCAAGAACGACGCGGAGACTTGGGTGAATGCTGTACAAGAATGGATTACAACAAGAACGACATGGAGACTTGGGTGAATGCTGTACAAGAATGGATTCGAGCAAGAACGACATGGAGACTTGGGTGAATGCTGTACAAGAATGGATTACAACAAGAACGACATGGAGACTCGGGTGCATGCTGTACAAGAATGGATTCGAGCAAGAACGACACGGAGACTTGGGAGAATGCTGTACAAGAATGGATTCGAGCAAGAACGACATGGAGACTTGGGTGAATGCTGTACAAGAATGGATTCGAGCAAGAACGACATGGAGACTTGGGTGAATGCTGTACAAGAATGGATTCGAGCAAGAACGACATTTAGACTTGGGTGAATCCTGTACAAGAATGGATTCGAGCAAGAACGACATGGAGACTTGGGTGAATCCTGTACAAGAATGGATTATGGAGACTACGGTGAATGCTGTACAAGAATGGATTCGAGCAAGAACGACATGGAGACTTGGGTGAATCCTGTACAAGAATGGATTCGAGCAAGAACGACATGGAGAAGCTTGGGTGAATGCTGTACAAGAATGGATACGAGCAAGAACGACATGGAGACTTTGGTGAATGCACTACTCGTTCACAAAAGAAATTCTCAATTTTGGCCAACGGAATACGATAGATGACGTGTGTCTGCATCCACAGAAAGAAACGTAAACTGACTACGTGGTCGATGCGCTTTTGTTCAACGAGATAGTTGAATTGGACAATTTTCAGGTGGTTTCGTTTGCATTAGCCTTCTCCCGGATGATGATGATGAGGATACGGACAATGACAGCGAAGAACCCCCGGTGAAAAAGACAAAATGTAAGACTTCGGCACTATCCACAAAATGAAAATGTGAAAGAGACATGGCAAATAAACGACGCCCTGTTCGATCACATGAAATGCGGCGATGGGCTACTAGGCTAAAACGAGGAAAGGATTGTCTTCCACTCAGTCATGTAAGTATGACAGTCATGTAAGTTCTAACTGCGAAATATCTCATTGGCTACCATAGTGGAAAAGTTCGTGTTTTGGATGGGACATGAAAACCATGCATTTTTATTGGAACAAACACATTAACCTTGATATATTTTTGGAACATTTTTACTGGACTGTCGCTTAATGGCCAAGGCTGAAGGTTGTGCAGGTGAAAAGTTTGATGAAAACTTAAGTTGGTGAAACCTCCAAACCACCCTGCCGTCTTTGAACTGCTGTGAAAGACAGGGATGTTGGCTGATAATTTGAATAACTGAAGCGGGATGTGTTAGACAGTGCATGTGGCTTTCACATGTCAAAAAATTGGGGAAAAATAATTAGTAGTTATTGAGTAAATCAAGAATATCTGGTGGGGATTTACTTACGATCAAGAGTGTACATTCTTGGTACTTACATGTATATATTCTTGGTATAACATGTATCCGAACAGTTTTGATAGTCTGACCGGGTTCTGTTCATTGATAACCAACAAGTTGATGAGACAGCTTGCTATGGTTCTAGAACAAATTTATATCTTACTGAATCATTATGCCGCAGATTGTGATGAACAATCATTTACAATGCTGCAAAACTATTTCTGGTCCACCTCATCAATTCAGTTTTCTTCCCTTGACCTAGTTCCTCAACTCCTTTGAATACAAGTTATTATAAGCACAAGTGGCTCTGTGAAATGAGATTTGAAACTGAAAATGGACTCCACTGACATTGAACTGGATTGGAGAATACTAGTAATACACCAATTTCACATCTCGCATGATCGCAGCGCCACTTCCGTTTTCAACCTCACTACCAGGAGTACGGGCAAAAATGTCCTGGATTTTGAAATTTGAACCCTAGGTACATTTAATCATGTTACATGGCTTATGATGAACGGCGCTGACGCCCGACGCCCTACACCCAGTCTGCAGATTAATGTTGTGACATCATAGCCTGATTAACAAAGTCAAAGAATCAGAACAATGCTCATATCGCGCAACCGCATCTCACAGGTTGCACATCGTGCTGCTTGATTCAATGAGACGTAAATAAATATACAGCTGCAAAATAATAATTAAAAGCTGCAAGAATTCAAGGAAGTTCAGACACCACTGTTGTCAAGTATAGACCTGTGCAGTGTCCCACTATCACAAGTAGCTGTCAACTTGCTGGAATAATTACACTGGCGTACACAAACCGATGTAATACGAGATAGGGCTAAAACATATAGGCCCAGCCAGGCATGGGTTTTCATTTTGTTCAGTGTCAGTTCCATCTAACTTCGCCCGTACGTTGCATGTGTGAGTAGCAAGTTCATTCTTTGTTGGTTCACGTGGGCCTATAGTCCCTTTAAGTGACCATTATATTTGGTCCAAAATGAGCTTTCGACACAGTTTTCGGCACTAAATCATTATCGGCTTTCAAAACACTCAGGTGATATATGTTACTTTTTATGCCTAGTAGTGTCCGGGCTAATAATAAGACCGATTATTTTGCGATTAATATGTTTTTTCTGGCATTTTGTGGTTGTTCACTAATTTCATAATTAAGAAATGATTCTGATTGGTTTAAAATCCATGGGGTTTACATAGGCTCCCCTATTTACCGACGGAGTCCGAAAGTAGGACAGAGGCTGATGAGCACCTGTTCGCCGAGGTCGGGTTGAGAACCACATGGATTTGTATTTAGAAGTGGATTTATATTTAGAAGTGGTTTGAGGTCAGTCTCTATCTTTAGCCATGGTGCAAGATGTGGTGTTCTTCAGCGTTCATTTGTTTATTATCACTCACCCTTTTTGTGCGAGTACTGGCTGGTTTTGTGTCATCATGATGGAGAGGGAGGGTTGATTTGTTTACTTTTTTCAGTCGGTGTGTTGACCTGAATTGAATGCACAATTGCGTAGGCTATAACAACTTCTGTTCCTTGGACTGTTTAGTGTGTCAGGTTTAGTTTTGCGTGTTTGCGCGAACAAACGTTCTTTATTTCAAATTCTTTCCACGTGAACCATTTACCCCGCCAGGCTTGTTCTTCATTCTTGTTTCCTCTTCAGTTCTGTTAGTGTTGCTAAGCAGTGATGTCACTTGCGCGGGAAAAAGGTTAGACTGCAGACCTCGGCGTCGTGAGGCCGGGCGTAGGGCGTCGGGTGTCAGCGTCGTTCATCATAAGCCATGTTACATCATATATGTACCGGTAACAGGTTTTTGATTTGACGTAATTTTGGTGGGAAAATAGGTCAAATAATGAAAAATAGCCCGATATTTGGGCTTTGCCTTGTCTGCACTCTGGCATCTTCCGTTTTCGACGGATGATTTTCATATTTCATATGTGTATACATGTATCGGGTGTCCCAGAAAAAATGTCCCACTTTTCAAAGTTCAATATCTCATGAAGTATCAAACCGAATACAATGTAACTGCACCAAAACTAAGTGTGTGATAAGACAAAGAGATAATGTGAATTTCAAATCAATATCCATGTTGGGTATGGAATAACATCCGGGACAAAAATGCAACTCTAAAAGTGCAATATCAGAGGTGCAGATTCAACGGCACCACCCGATGCCGAACGGTCTGTACCAGTCAAACTACCATTCGCAGACAGTTCCAGTACTATCTTTTTAGTCCATGAGAAGATGCATGCAAGGTCACAGCAATTTTGTAATCCTTGGACAGAATAAGTTTCGGAGGCTTATGATACTTTACGAAATAACGAAATGACAACGAAATAACGAAATGTGCGTGTTGACCTAGGGAGAAATCATTTCACTTGAGCCCAGCATGAGTGTATTACTTTGCTAACAGGCGAAATCAGTGAGTGTGCAGTGAGACATGTCGGTTGTCAAACTAAATTAGGCCTACCTCAGGAGGAAGACAAACAATCCATAAACCATAATCTTTTGAGGTCAGCCACCTCGGCCTGCATAGGACCATTTTGTTCCATCCCAGGAGGTGACGTATTTTAGCAGACGATAAATTTGTCAATGTCTTTTCTGCCATTTCTTCTGTTTTCCTTTGCATGTCATCATGAAAAAGGCCTCTTTGGTATGTTTATATGATTGCAGCAATACATGTATTATAATTTTGAGAATCGGTAAGTTCGTTCAGAAAGTAATGAAAGTACCACTAAGAACTGAAATCCTGAGGTGTTTATGTAACAAAATTACTTTGTCAATATATAAGATCTACGCCTATGGTGAAATAAGTGCTTGTACTTTTTGCATGAGTGTATAATGTCTACATGCCCCCCCCCCCCATCATAGCACCACTCACACAAACTGGCCCACAGTTTCCCCTGTTGCATACTGAACAACTGCCTGCCTATGCCTGGCTATATGTTTTAGGCCTATCATATTACATCTGTTTGTATTCCTGACCAGTGCAATTAATCTAGCAAGTTGAGAGCTACTTGTGATAGCCGGATATGGCACATGTCAATGGACAACAACGGTGTCAGAAATTCCTTGAATTCTTGTCAAAAAGGACCTCAGTCATAAGTGAATCCGTTTTATGACAAAGGTCACCCAATGACAAGAAGTAACCCACGTTTTACAAAATAAAAACCCTTGCCCTATAAAATGAATGCTCCCGACAAGGTGAATATCACAAGAAATCCAACCTTGTTCTGTCAGTACAGAAAAACAATATGTAGGTCAATGGTATACATCGTGTGATGCGGCCTAATTCGGGACGAGATTGGCATTTCGTAATTTCGTTATTTCTTTATTTCGTCATTTCGTTAAGTATAATAAGCCAGTTTCGGAAGCCCAGATGACAGTGNTAACTCACCAGAAAATCAAGAGGTAGACTTAATTTTTGTGGAAATGACAGATAAACAAAATGTGTCACATTTTTATGGACCACCCTGTATATGTAGAAACCTTTGGTCAACAAATATGCCCCAAGGGACCTTCGTTTTCCAGCTTCCCAGGTGGAGACCACTCCGTAGTGGTCCCCTTTCCTGATGTTGGTCAGGTTTACCAATCCTGTGAAATAAAAAAAAACATAATCAAGTGTGGTGCAGTGTTACATACAAGCTTGACTATGGCGGTGGAAGAGCAAAACTCCTGTGCCCCTAGCATGAGTTTTTTAACTGACGCCCGAGCCACAGCAAATACAATGACGTGTGGCATTCGTCTCGGCGCGACGCGACCACTCGATGACACGATGGTTGCTAGGGAAGCTTCAAAATGCGCAAATCTGCCATGTAGGCCTCGTACAGGCAATAAAAGAAAGAAAAGTTGAGCGTCTTGATACAGAGAACTATTTTTCATGCGACAAGTGCGCGCGGGGCAGAGGCCGAAAAGTTATGCAGTCGAACTGAGAATTCTTGGTAATATTAAAAAACACTTTTAATTTTCAAATTCGATGAAGAATAACGTTGTCTCGTAACCATTTATTTCCCTACTCAATAGACGATTCATGGAATGGCTCAACCTGAGGGGTGCAAGCTGCAATTAGGTCAGTCTAGTGTCACCAGATCAGGGGCTTGTTTCATAAAGTGACTTTAAGCTAATGGTACCTTTAACCAAATGGAAAACGCATTGAGTTAATGGTACCATTAGCTTAAAGTCACTTTATGAAACAGGTCCCAGGATTGTGTAAAATGAGTCTATGTGACAAAGTACAAGATGATGATTTACCTACCTATTGCATCGATCATGGCTGCCTCTCGCGTGTAAGCCTCCACCGGTAGGATGTTCTGGAACATGTGGAGGGATACCACACCAAGGTTTTTGTTCCAGATATCCCATATCCTGGCCACTTTATCACAAACCTGTTGGCAAAAAGAGAGGGAATTTATGGAAACTCAACTGTTGTATTTATGTCACCGAGCCAGAAGCACAAAGGTCCCATGTGCAATAGTTACTAACCTTGTCAGTGGAGCCTTTTTTCACGCAGTCCAAAGCTTGATTAAAATGACAATAAGGCCGAGATCGTTTCCCCTTTCCAATATAAAATATACTGCGGATAAATATCCTGAACTTTTCAAGCTGGGCTGCAAAAAAATTGAATTAAAATGTTGACAGTATGTTAAGATAAATCTGTAAATGAAAACTCTCAGACAAATTCCAGTTTCTTTTGCATTATCTCAGGAATTATCAAATTACAAAGTCACTGGTCTGTACCTTTCAAAAATTAAACATTTGATACTTGTTAAGACAGAACTTACAAAGGTTTGATGCCATTGGCAAATTCTGTGTAATAGACGAATCCAGTAGGAGGTAATTAAAGGACATCTTCAGAGAGCCCTCCCGCCACACCCTGGTCGGATCACTAAAACTTGAAATCATTTCTTGCTCATATTTGGCAATGTCATCGTTTGACAACAAATCTCGTCTGTTTTCGAGGATGGATTCAAGTTCTCTTGAATAACCTGAAATTATAACAGCAAAATTAATTTTTTGACTGTAAGAAGTTGCTCGAGTTTTAAATTGAGTCGTTTGTCATTGATGACAGTAACCAAAAGGGCTTGTGGTAATTGACTCGCCGCATGCCGCAACGCGACCACTCGATGACTCGATGGTTGGGGAAGCTTCGAAACGCGCAAATCGGCCAAGTATGCCTACATGTAGTAATTACACTTTTAGTAAATAAAAAGACCGGGTTTATTTATCGAGCCACTCGATAGTGAAAAAAACACTACTGTCGGTCTTATTTGTCAAGCCGATGAGGAGTACATGGATTCAGTGTTATTTATCGAGCTAGCTTGACAAGCAGGCTTCAAATTCAGCACATTGACTAAAGAAACGCCTCCCCATGAATATGCAATGGCTTCAGCTTGTTTAGTTTTCGGAAGTCGGCAGTGCGGTGGTGCTTCATTGCTCGCAACATGGGGGTCTCCGAAGCCAATTTATCCTTTTTTCAACCCTTGTTTCTGTGTGATGACCCAAATCTTAGACACTGTGGTCGCATGCCTAGCTTCAGACTGTCGGTTTTCGACAGTCTCAGCTCAAGATTAATCCGCTGGGGTTTGTGGGTCAGAATCTGCCGATCGGTTGATATGAGTCCGAACAACAGGTAATCTCGTCTGTTTTCGAGGATGGATTCAAGTTCTCTTGAATAACCTGAAATTATAACAGCAAAATTAATTTTTTGACTGTAAGAAGTTGCTATCGAGTTTTAAATTGAGTCGTTTGTCATTGATGACAGTAACCAAAAGGGCTTGTGGTAATTGACTCGCCGCATGCCGCAACGCGACCACTCGATGACTCGATGGTTCTTCAAAACGCGCAAATCGGCCAAGTAGGCCTACATGTAGTGATTACACTTTTAGTAAATAAAAAGACCGGGTTTATTTATCGAGCCACTCGATAGTGAAAAAACACTACTTTCGGTCTTATTTGTCAAGCCGCTCGATGAGGAGTACATGGGTTCAGTGTTATTTATCGAGCTAGCTTGACAAGCAGACTTCAAATTCAGCACATTGACTAAAGACACGCCTCCTCATGAATATGCAATGGCTTCAGCTTGTTTAGTTTTCGGAAGTCGGCAGTGCGGTGGTGCTTCATTGCTCGCAACATGGGGGTCTCCGAAGCAAATTTATCCTTTTTTTCAACCCTTGTTTCTGTGTGATGACCCGCCAAATCTTAGACACTGTGGTCGCATGCCTAGCTTCAGACTCTCGGTTTTCGTCAGTCTCAAGATTAATCCGCTGGGGTTTGTGGGTCAGAATCTGCCGATCGGTTGATATGAGTCCGAACAACAGGGTGTGCCCAGCAGGATGATGCGACGATCCTGTAGACGATTTTATCAGGGTCACCACTAAGAAAAAAAGAATTAACCAGTTGTTCTATGTAGAAATTTGGAAAAGTCAATATAATTTCCCAAGAAAAGGAAAACAAGAAAAAGAAAAAAAAATGAAAAAACATCACAACCAGACGGGAATCGAACCCGCCACCTCAGGGGTGTAGGCCCCACATCTTTCCAATGTGCCAATGAACACGCGTAAGACAGGGGTGGAGTATTTATCACCTGGTTCCGGAAATACGAGCAGCTCAACGTTTAAGCCCAATTTTGGGCTGTTTATCGAGTCGGGCTTGATAAATAGCCACTTCGAAATAGACAGGGAATAATGATACCGGTAAGAAAAATTGTTATCGTGTGAAATTTGGATTATCGCATGTGCCTCCGCTGACAGAGCCCTGATATATTCACATAGGCCTAGACCATAGTACATTTTACACTACGCTAACATCGGAGGACGTTAGGCCTATGCACTTTCTGAATTCGATACAGGGAGGCTTTAAATTTTCAATCCGATGAATAATAATTGTGCCGCAACCATTACGCCTTCCCCTTACCTTGATGCACATGATTGCTTAATCTGTCTTACTTAATAGAAGATTTGAATGGCCGACTTATAACGAGAGGGGTGTAAGGTGCAATTAGGTCAGTGGTTCAGATCAACCAGATGATGTAAGTTTATGTAAAGTGAGTCAAAGTAGGAAGGTGTATTTCTGCAACAAATTAGCAACCCATCGAGTCATCGAGTGGTCGCGTCGCGTCGAGTCGATTACCACAAGCCCATCAGATCAACCACTGATGCACGATTATATCACTGTGTATTTGCATTGACCGACATGTAATAACACATTACACAAGGCCCAGGCCCTGGTATGGAGGCGCGCTAGGCATCGCTACGGCTGATTTATTTTCCTCCCCACCCGCATGATCATTATTGATTAATATCTAGGCCTACATTCCTACTGATGCACGATTATATCACTGTGTATTTGCATTGACCGACATGTAATAACACATTAAGGCCTAGGCCCTACTCATCGTGCATGAAGGGGTATGGAGGCGCGCTAGGCATCGCTACGGCTGATTTATTTTCCTCCCCACCCGCATGATCATTATTGATTAATATCTAGGCCTACATTCCAATTTACTCATGACGCTTCAAATCCTCCAATTTCTTTACTCACCGTTCCGAAGAGGTTCCCCGCTGCGGCTGGCAGGCCTACCCTCCATCATTGTTTTCCTAATGAGTCAGTATTGATCTGATAAAAGATGCTTACAACACAAACACGAAACACGTGACCCAGCATGAACTTAATTGGCATGTTTGAGCATGGCACGATTACGTAACATTACACTATGTTTTGCTGCTGACCAGGGTCACGTGACATTCTACCTGTGCACCTGCTGCGGCGCCGAAGAGGAAGAAGACGAACGGACGTCGGCATGGTCACCCACTACTATCGTCTGACGTAATCAACGGGTGTTGAAGGAAAGAACGTCCCTGAGAAAAACTGTCCCAGTAGGCCTATTTAGGAGTGATTTGTTTCTATAGCCGCGCACATCAATCCGTCATAGAGCAATGGAAGCTGGCACTTTTTACGCGGGGACACCCTATAAAACGCCCGATTTCGTCCGTCTTGTTGATGGTCTCTGATTCCTCCTGGTAGGCCCCCTAGGGAGAAGGACTTGTTTAGGGGCCTAATTCATATCCGATAAGTNCACAGAGCAATGGAAGCTGGCACTTTTTACGCGGGGACACCCTATAAAACGCCCGATTTCGTCCGTCTTGTTGATGGTCTCTGATTCCTGGTAGGCCCCCCCTAGGGAGAAGGACTTGTTTAGGGGCCTAATTCATATCCGATAAGTAGGCCTAGCTAGGGGTTCAAATAGGCTACTGCTAACATCCGACACACCAAGCAGCCCCGTCTCTATAGGTAGCCTAGTCTCTAGGCCTAGCGCGACAATCCTCGGGGAGGTTAGGTATACGTCCATCAATGTTCCCCCATATTTTCTGTGTTTTTCCTATCCCCCTCCCCACCCCTCTTGACGGATTAACAACTAACCCAACAATACTGGTAACCATTCAAGGTTGCGCCTGTTGTTGGGGGGCACTGATATACAGCAACACTCTCAGACCTTACACCTGTTTAACATACCCATCAATGTAAAATTCCTAGGTGCGAGGTTAGCTTTTAATGACCGCCAGAGGTAAATATTTCCTAGATCGAGGTTACCTTACTCATAGTGGCGAGAATGCCTCGTACCTGGGCAAAGGCAGCGTACCAGTCTACAGTACCTGGGAAATGTACCGCAACTGGCTAGGGGCGCTGCGATCGCTGTGAGTTGCGAAAACAGTGTAGCTGCGTCCAACGATATGAAAAACTAAATTTTATCAGTCGAAATATTCAAATATATTTTTAGAATTATCACTCTCAACATTATCTCATCATAATTCTTTCCGGCAGCCACTGCCAGCCGTCGGACGCCCAGGGCAGACAGGCAGGGAACCAGGTAGGCCTACCGCGTTGGCAGAGTCTATCCTGAACGTAAACGACGATAACAACAAAATGGCAGTCGATGTGCATGATAGGAAAATTCGCGATTGTAAAATGTTCCAAATTCATTTCAGGAAGGTTTTACTAACTCATCCCCACACTCACAAATATTGATATGGTCACGTTCCCTGATAACATTGACTCGTGGAAAACACGTGAAAAACACGTCTCACGACACATGGAAAACACGCCTTTTTGTCACGTGAAAACCACGACTTTTTGCACAAACGCGCCACGTGAAAAAGCACCCGGGATTACCACGTGTTATCCACGTGTCATATTCACATGTCTTACACGAGTTTTTCACATCTCTAACACGAGTTCTGGAACGTGATATCCACGTGTTTTTTTAACTTTTTTTATTGGTTAATAGAACT
>NMRB01001104.1:116375-138638 GCA_002633025.1 Notospermus geniculatus | reverse complement strand
CCAAAATATCCTCGTTAGTGTAATAGCTAGGCTGCTCTTTTGCTAGATGGATGACAGGTCACATTTTTGTTGACCACTGCAGGGTAGTGTCAGAGTGTGTGTTGACTTCGACTTCGTGTAGTATATACAGATTGCCAAAGTCGGCCTTGTTGGACCAAAAGGCAATAACAAACACTGAATGTACAGTGAATGTATACCATTAATGTACAGCATGTTTTAAAATGTGCAAAAACATAAAAGTTTGCCATAAAAATATCTCAGATAACATAACCATCAGTAATAATACATTAATATGCACTAAGCCTTGGCTTACTTTTGGTAAAATAGTAATTCAGAAAAGAAAAAACAGACTTTTGTGGCTTAACCAACCTTGGGTTCAGGTTTGTGAATCATCATGATTCCACACTGTGGGATAGGACCAACACACCTGGAGCTGAGGTTTGGCATAAAACAGGCATAATAAAAGTCTTTTAAAATTTTTTGTGGGAAATATCTGCAAACATTTGGGCCGGGGCACGGTTCATAACACATGTAGCACTGCTGAGGAGGTGTTTATTTTGTAACTTGTCATGAAAGTTTTGTGTAAATTGCAGGTTTTAAAACATGCTGTATATCAATGGTGTACATTCACTGTACATTCAGTGTTTGTTATTGCCTTTTGGTCCAATATGGCCGACTTTGGCAATCTGTCTATTGAGTAGGCCTAGCCTAGCTGGAGGTCCCAATGATGAAATCAGTGACAGTGTACGTGCTGAGAGGCACTGGGAATCGATCATACATGTATGATTAGGCCTCAGACTGTATGTTTCTGACATGTCTGAGGGCCTAGGCCTAAGTCTCACATCGAGTCATGAGACTAGACTTGTACAATCAAGAGAATTGGCCATGTGAATAAAGACTAGTAAGTATTTTTACCTCAGATTTGTACAGCATTGTCTAGTACATTTGTATTGTAAAATTCAAGTATAAAAATTATTCAACAGTCTTCATTCATATGACCCATTAATACCAGAGCTATACCATCAATGAGTCGAATCAATATGAGGAAAAGGTCTATTCTACATAAGTGACATGACATACCTGATGGTTTGATAAATATCGTCATTCATTTTATCTACTTGTATGTTTCAGCTGTCGGTACATGTATCTGTAAAACATATGACGCGAAGCACCTAAAGGAGCGACTGAAATCCCAGGCTCCTAAATCCTAGGAAAGTTCGCCTGTTGCACGGTACCATGTGAGGTAAGTATTTCTCCACTTTGATTTTGAGTCAAAGCTGTTGACTAGGATGCATGTACTGTGCCACTGTTCACATTTTACACGCCATGTGACAACCACTTCCAGCAAATCCAGTGATAGCACAGGAAGAAATGAAATAATTATCCATTTTTTTTCAGGCTGGTCCTTCTCCCATGTCCCGAACCAGTTCACACAGAACCAGAGTTTGTTGAAGCAGCGTCAACCTTTACTGTCGCCACGGGTGTTGAGCAGTTTGGGAATGGAATCTGATCGGGTGAGCGTTCATTAGCAATGCACTTAGGCATGTAAAAACCTATCGGTCGAAGGGCCTATTTTGAGAGAAATCAAATTTTTATCCACAACATTTTCCAGTACATATATTAATGTCATAGACATAAAGTGTCAGAGTGAGACTTTCAGATCAGTTAGAGATATCATGAAAGAATGTTCCTGAAGGCTTTTTTAAGCTCTGTGGGTTAAATTATCTACTTCAGATGCATTCCAGTCTTTGTTTTTTTATTCAAAATGCCCTTGAGGAAGGTACTCCTGGTGTTATCCTACATGTACTATGTGATGCTAAATATTTCAGTGTGATGCAAACTGTGGCCTGGGTATCAGATGGGAAAGGTCCAGTGTTCTCTGATTTTTCTTCCCGAACATTGGAGAAAGGGTTAGCCGTTGAACAGATCAATGAGGCATTGCCCAGCAGTTGTAAGAACCCAGATGCCAGTATGTTAGAGTGAAGACAGCCAAAGGGGACACAATAGCTTAGATTTCAACTGACAGACCACTGATTTGGGGGGTGCAATATGCTACATCAGTTAGTTGGTGTGCTATGCAATGGGCCTAGAAAGGTCCGTGTACCTTGGATATAACCCTCTTGCCTGAATAATCTGATGTGGACAGTTTTTCACCTCATAGAATGTGTCTGCATTTCAGGAAGTTGCTTCAGATGTCCCTGCCGAGCCTCAGCTTCACCGAGAAGCTGCAACGTCGCCATCTTTAGGTCGGACACTGGTATTAGATCAATCTCGGTAAGTCGAACCCTCTTTCTAAAGCAGATCCCAGTGGAATTCAGATGCCATTCAGACCGAGTCTGATGAAATACAAGTTTTGCAGGTGTCAGTCGCATAAAAAAAACAATCACCTGCAAATATGCTTTTGCTCACTGGAAACATGTTTTGCCTCAATCAAGAAACCTTTTGCATTATTCTCACTTTAATCAGGCATTGTGTTGACAGGCGAAATGTTCACGTTGCTCTTATTCACCCACAGCCTCCAGCCCAGTCATCAAGCAGCGAAGACTCCCGTGTCCATCTGCGAGGGTGATTCATCACGGGTACATACCCAGGAGGATTGGTGCAGCCAGATTGTCTGAACAGCGTTCTCCAGTTTGGAGGACTTGAAGGTAGGTCAGAGGAGCAAATTCAGGTTCGTGTATTTTAGAACTTCGGCTGGGATGTGTCCATATGACTAGGCCTATTGATATCTCAATCTGGATGGAGATGCAACTGATCCATCTTCAGGTCAAGTCTCTGGTTGGTTTTTTACCATTACACTGTATTTTTGTCTCCGTCCCTTTCAAAAAGAGGGCAGCACACTGCAATTGAGAAATCCTCACATTCTCTGCAGAATTACCTCGAGGTTCTGCCTCTCAGACTCCGCCAAAGCTTTGCTCGATTTAGGTGTGGTAACTCGAAGTTACCAGCTACTGAAATGCGTAATAAGAATCTTGATGCTCAATCCGGACTATGCAGAAAATGCACTGGAACTCAGCTACATGTAGGAGATGAATTCCAGTATCTCCTAACCTACCCAGCTTTCCATGAAATGAGAAAGAAATATCTTGGAAGCAACTTCTGCCACCACCAAACTGTCCTGAAGTTTGAGTCCCTGATGAATACACACAGCAAGAAAAAGTTGTTTAAGGTTGCACAGTTTTGCAGCTATCTCTTCACTCACTGTTAGTTTGCCAACCTTGTCTCAGGTTATTCATGCCCCTGTGCTTTATTCACCGTTAATGTGTTCTCTAACTTTTTTTCAAATTTTCACTGGTTTTTCTGGCCATAAAACAATTGTAGGCCTATGTGTACTATGTGTTGCAAACCAAAAGTAGCAGTTCTGCTACAGTAGGTCATGTACCGTCATGTACCGGTAGGCCTATGTGTAAATGTATAGTGTTAAAAGCTCAGTTAAACCTTCACTTGCTTACTGTAAAACTCATTTGTATCCAACTTGCTCTTGTACCTATGTACTAGGTCAGAGTCAATAACTTCATTCATTCATTCATTCATTCATTCATTCATTCATTCATTCATTCATCAATTGAAATGAATTCATTCCTTTAAAAAATGGTGTCAGTGCCCAAAATACTAGCATTAAACCAATCAAACTTGGCCTGAAGATGCATCAGTTACATATCCGCCCCAAAATAGACAGATACATGTATCAATAGCCTGAGGTGCAGTGACTTGAGGATATAAAGGATTTATTGGAAATGTGTGGAATTTTCAGGGGTGGCTCCAAACGTTTGTCCTGTAGTGTACCTTTTATGAATACCAGCCATACTGTCTCCTGGTCTGTGCTCCAGGATAAGAACACAATCTCATTTGAGTTTGAATGTGTAGGCTTCACAGTTGAAGAGAGAGGAGAGAGGACAGAATGTACCAGCAAAAAATTATCTTCCATTTTTCACTTCAGGTGTGCGCAGCTTCTGAGAAGAGGGCATGTCTGAACTGCTTTCTCCAGTTTGGAGAACTTGAAGGTAGGTCAGAGAACCGAATGTATTTTTATCAGCTTTGCATGTAACCACATAACAAGGCCTACTCCTCCTGCAGGAAGGGGTTGGAAGTACGTGTAGGTGTCGCTACTGCTGAGTTGTCTATTGCCCATCTGAGGATTACTGATTATCAACATCCCAATTTCCTTGTCTCATACCCTGATATCTGGTGCGACAATATAAAAGCCAGGAGACCTGCCAAAACATTGCTGACTGTCAGCCTCACTCACTAGCTCTTGTTCAAAATATCTAGGGACGATGATGCACTTCCCCTTAATGATGGGGCACAAGGTGGAGATTCAGTGTCACCTGTTCAGTCCTGGGTTCCATGCCCTAAAGACTTTGCACGTCATTATAAAGGTACTTAAACTTGCTTTATTTTGATCAGAATTCAGGGGTAGATGGTGCCACTGTCCCCGAGGCCAATAGTCATCCGTGCTCCAGAACAAGGAACCCGATCTCACCTGAGTTTGATTGAGTAGACTTGGAGAAAGGATAGCATGTCCTAGCAGTAAGAATGCTCAATATACCACTGTGAGTATTTTCTGAATTAGATACACTCCCTTGTGATATTACAGTGGAACCAAGGACACCTTCGGGACTGACAAATGCTGTCCTCAATATTGAGAGGTGTCCTGATTACAGAGGTCAAAATGAATAGAAATGATCAATTTGGGACTAAACTTTGGTGTCCTTCATAGAGACGTGTCCTCCTGGCAGAGGTTCCATTAAGGGAGATTCCACTGTACATCTTCGATTTTTTCACTTCTAGGTGAAGGTGGTGTGTCCTCTGGGTTCCCTGTCCTAAAGACTTTGCAAAGGTACTGGCAAACTGCTTTATTTCTTAATCAGAAATCAGGTGAAGATGGTGGTTTCTATGGGTGCAGATGTATTTGGGTCATGTGAAATAGTGAAGACACTGGGTGAGTGTGGTAGGTAATGGCTGGTATTCATAAAAGTTAGCAAATGCTTTTACCTAAGATTTGCACTGCGAGGTCCAATGTAAATGTACTACAAAACTTGAAGCAAAAACATTTGCTAGCTTTTATGAATACCAGCCGATGTCTTTCCTCATTATATTGTCTGACAGATCATGATATCAGAACACCACACTGAGTTGAGAGTTCTTAGAAATCCAAGACACAGTCTTTCCATTCCAGGGTGCACTACATGTAGTTCCTGGATTGAGGACAAGAGTAGGAGGAAACCAACACAGATATATTTGCACCTATGTGTAGCCTTTTGTGAAAGTGTAATTCTGTGCTGATGACAATACTCTTTCTGTTTTCCACGGTGACCTCGGGTACCTGATCAGCACTCTTGAGACCTCAGCCACTCAGGCTACTGACTGGTTCAAGTATAATCGCATGCAGGCAAACCCCAACAAGTTTCAGGCTATAATCATTAACCAGCATTGTGTCTGAGAAGACTGTGAAGGTGTCTAGACTCAGGGGGAACAATATGCTTGAGGTACCCAGGCATAATACGGTTCGTTTCGGTAATAAATCCTTTAGGTACCATGCAACTGTAGTTTGCAACAGCCTCTCTGATGAAGCAAGATGTAGCACCAGCCTTAATCAATTACAGACACACTTAAAGAGTTGGTACGGCAGTGCTTGCAAATGCTCAGCTTGTAAATCTTAATTCTCATGTCTCATATCATATAATTATGTAACATGTTTTTATCTGTTGTTGTTACCAGAATCAACGGAGTGTAGGTTCATACTACATGTATAGCCTATAATCTATAATAACTTCTTTTCTGTTCTTCCTCTTGTTATATTCATTTGATACTTCTTACTTTATGTTGTTATTCTTATCCTTCCAATGTCTGTATAATAGCTTTATCAGCTAATGTTGTACTTTTATTTAATCGGACAATAAACAAATCTGTTCTGGTGCGACAATATAAAAGCCAGGAGACCTGCCAAAACATTGCTGACTGTCAGCCTCACTCACTAGCTCTTGTTCAAAATATCTAGGGACAATGATGTACTTCCCCTTAATGATGGGGCACAAGGTGGAGATTCAGTGTCACCTGTTCAGTCCTGGGTTCCATGCCCTGAAGACTTTGCACATCATTATAAAGGTACTTAAAACTATGCTTTATTTTGATCAGAATTCAGGGGTAGATGGTGCCACTGTCCCCGAGGCCAATAGTCATCCGTGCTCCAGAACAAGGAACCCGATCTCACCTGAGTTTGATTGAGTAGACTTGGAGAAAGGATAGAATGTCCTAGCAGTAAGAATGCGCAATATACCACTGTGAGTATTTTCTGAATTAGATACACTCCCTGGTGATATTACAGTGGAACCAAGGACACCTTCGGGACTGACAAATGCTGTCCTCAATATTGAGAGGTGTCCTGATTACAGAGGTCAAAATGAATAGAAATGATCAAGTTGGGACTAAACTTTGATGTCCTTCATGGAGAGGTGTCCTCCTGGCAGAGGTGTCCATTAAGGGAGGTTCCACTGTACATCTTCAATTTTTTCACTTCAGGTGAAGGTGGTGTGTCCTCTGGGTTCCCTGTCCTAAAGACTTTGCAAAGGTACTGGTAAACTGCTTTATTTCTTAATCAGAAATCAGGTGAAGATGGTACCATTGAGGTCATCTCACCCCAGTTTGAAAGAATAGACTTCAGTTAGGACAGTTCAGGTGTGTGCAGCTTCTGAGAAGAAGGCACTAGCCGGTCTTAACAATGTGGTTTCTATGGGTGCAGATGTATTTGGGTCATGTGAAATAGTGAAGACACTGGGTGAGTGTGGTAGGTAATGGCTGGTATTCATAAAAGTTAGCAAATGCTTTTACCTAAGATTTGCACTGCGAGATCCAATGTAAATGTACTAAAAAACTTGAAGCAAAAACATTTGCTAGCTTTTATGAATACCAGCCGATGTCTTTCCTCATTATATTGTCTGACAGATCATGATATCAGAACACCACACTGAGTTGAGAGTTCTTAGAAATCCAAGACACAGTCTTTCCATTCCAGGGTGCACTACATGCAGTTCCTGGATTGAGGACAAGAGTAGGAGGAAACCAACACAGATATATTTGCACCTATGTGTAGCCTTTTGTGAAAGTGTAATTCTGTGCTGATGACAATACTCTTTCTGTTTTCCACGGTGACCTCGGGCACCTGATCAGCACTCTTGAGACCTCAGCCACTCAGGCTACTGACTGGTTCAAGTATAATAGCATGCAGGCAAACCCCAACAAGTTTCAGGCTATAATCATTAACCAGCATTGTGTCTGAGAAGACTGTGAAGGTGTCTAGACTCAGGGGGAACAATATGCTTGAGGTACCCAGGCATAATACGGTTCGTTTCGGTAATAAATCCTTTAGGTACCATGCAACTGTAGTTTGGAATAGCCTCTCTGATGAAGCAAGATGTAGCACCAGCCTTAATCAATTACAGACACACTTAAAGAGTTGGTACGGCAGTGCTTGCAAATGCTCAGCTTGTAAATCTTAATTCTCATGTCTCATATCATATAATTATGTAACATGTTTTTATCTGTTGTTGTTACCAGAATCGACGGAGTGTAGGTTCATACTACATGTATAGCCTATAATCTATAATAACTTCTTTTCTGTTCTTCCTCTTGTTATATTCATTTGATACTTCTTATTTTATGTTGTTATTCTTATCCTTCCAATGTCTGTATAATAGCTTTATCAGCTAATGTTGTACTTTTATTTAATCGGACAATAAACAAATCTGTATTCTATATTCTATATTCTGCTGCCCTCTGTTTTTCGGTTACCCTACTCCACATTCGACTCCGAGGGCGGTANTAACAATTTCCAGTCGAGAAAGTTGATATTCAGGTGATAATTTGCACTTGCTGGACTGTTACAGGAGTCCTGTCTGAATTTTGGGCAGGTCCGAAAATTTGTGACCTTTTGTCCTCTGGTGACCTAATTAAAGTGCAAAACCTAAATATTTGCATCTGAAATGAAAGAGCTCATAAATACAAATATTTTGAGGGGTCAACCATCATTCTACCCCTACAGGCTACCAAGATATTCCCATTTGTATTTCCCCTACCCCAAAATCGGAGCCTCAGTTTTGCCGCCAACTCCCAACAAATGATCATGATTTTCTCAGTTATTGCCGGGTTCCCAAAAGGCTAACCAAAATTTTCTGACACCCTAGGTGGTGGACTTCAATAATATAAAGAGTAACTTAGGGGACAAATTTTTTCTACGAAAACCCTCTCAGCTACTGCACTATTATGCATACCATGTGTAATATTTTGTATGTTTTTGTTTCGGTCATATTTTATTAAGCTTTTGAGTTGTGAATTAAATTCGTGTAAAAAGGGCAGTTTCCTGAGTAGTTGTTACGTGTGCATATACACTAAATGAAGGCCTATACACTAGCCGGCCGCAGTTCACGGAGCATGGTACGCGTGAGGCGAGTGCGGTTTGTAAGGTACCCCGGTTAATGATCACTCGCAAACACGTCTCACACAATACAAGCGTAGTAGGGCCGTCGGTGAACTCGCACAGTCAAAACATTACATCAACTTGCCTAAGAACTATCCGTAAACACTATGGGCCGTATGCACCAAGCAAAGATAATCTTGAACTCAGGTTTAGCCACAACTTTTCCATTGTCAGATCATACCCCAGTAAATCTGAACAATTGAAAAGTCGTGGCTCAACCCGAGTTGAAGATTATCTTCGTTTGGTGCATACGGCCCTATAGGTCTTCACGGATAGTTCTTAGGCTTAAGCAAGGTTCATTGGCGCACGGATCCGGTCCGTTTTCAG
The DNA here is from genome assembly GCA_002633025.1 of Notospermus geniculatus. NCBI lineage: Eukaryota > Metazoa > Nemertea > Pilidiophora > Heteronemertea > Lineidae > Notospermus > Notospermus geniculatus. Next base: position 129,835 of record NMRB01001104.1, on the reverse strand, counting down.
TCAGTTTGCCTCTAGTTTTCCGGATACGACAACGCAAATGTCCATTTGATCTATTTTTTGCGGACCTGAATCAGACGAAATCCGTGTGCCAATGAACCCTGCATTAGGCAATAGCCGTGCCTCTGCGAAACCACTAAAACCAAACTGTTTCACCGGTTACGGTTACGTATAACTAAATGTAGTCGATCACCTAAACGTGAGGGTGCGAAAGGTCTCTATTTTCTGACGATACGATTTGCAACGAACAATCCTCCTACGTTTTCAAGGATACAACAGTAAACTTTCGCGACGCCCGCACGCAAACAGGTGTGGGGAAATTGTATTGGGTATAGGCCTACAGTATTCATTTTGTCAATGTTATGGAGAAAAAAGAGACGGGTATGACGGGGTTGTCCCGGAATACATGTACATGAATTCATTCATTATCAATAGAATATATAAAAATGTTATTACTTACATTATCTCTTTATTGTATTGTCTTTTTATAACTCATCCGGTGTTGGAGCTGGTTGCGAGGTGGTTTTTTGCCCTTTGATTTCAGGGACAATTTGAACAGGATGGATTTATCATGACGATAAAAGCTGGCGGGTTGCACGTACAAAAACAACTGCACATGTGAATGTTCTCGTAGTCTTGGATTCTTCTTCTGACTTCTATTGGTAACCAGGAGAGGAGGCATCTTTCGCAGACTTCGCTCTGGCATCCAGCACAGGTAAATAATATTCCCAACACCATACACTCGAGGCAATGACCAACTCCGAGGCGCGGACGTGGTTCAAGGACGATTCTCGAACTGACGATGTCTAGTATTTGTTCCATTTTGAACGAATGAAGGAGAGTTGACCTTCCTGTCATTTTTTATAGCTACCGATAAGATTCGATTCATTACTAACAATAAGTTTCACGCGGAGCTGTTCTATTTTTACATCACTAAGTCATTCAAGGAAAGTCATTCGATTCTAAAATTAGAACACAGTGGACTCCATGGACTCGCCTATTACAATAGCCATTGCGCGGTGTCTGAGGCTTTCGCAGTCAAAGTCGCGATAAGAATACCACAGCCAAAACAAATATGGGCCAAATGGGTTTTATCAGGGGGTTCCGGACGAGGCCTAATGCTGTTTTCGACTTTTTGAGGTGGGGAGTCATTGAATTCAAGCTAGTGGATAACCTGGATTTTTAGACGAACAACCATCACCCATCTCAATAATGGACTAGTCCATGTCAGCACTGCAGGTTGAAATTTCAAGACAAAAAAAGACGGGACAAAGGCACAACCGATCAAAATGAAATTTTCACTGATGTCTGAAGAAATATCGAAGCCTTTGATATATGGTCGAACCAGATTAATTCCACCCGTCGTAAATTGTTTATCATTGGGGAATCCCCAGACAGTGCTGTTTTTCGAGGGAATACCCGATTTTACCATAAAATGGCATTCAACAGGGTTTCAAACCCAGGATAATGACCAGGCCTTTAGATTCCCCTGAAGTCCAGACACCCTCTATTTTTTTTACCTTATTTTGGGGACATTTTTCGTCGCGTATTCATCTCCATCTCGTAGCCATCAGTCACCAAGGAGACTGGGTTTTGTAGTTATGAGAGTCATAAAAATAAAGAAAACCCTATCCTTCATGTCTCAAAACTGCAGAAGAGCTATTTATTACACTCCTCAGAAATGCTAGGAGAGCTATTCACTCTTGGGGAAACTTTAATGACAAAGGTCTTCATGGAGTTTTCGTCTTTTGAAGGGGCTGAATTTGGGGACATCAAGTTTGGGGACATTCATTAGCAGGAATTTGGGCGACACCTTAAAACGGTGTCGTTTTGGGGGAATCTAAAGGCCTGAATTGACGGCGGAGGATAAAATCAGAAAAATCCCAGAAACAGTATGGACGTAGAGAACATCCAAAACTTTCATTTCCCGAGCGAACTGGTTTACGATCGCCACTCTCTTTCGAATAAAATAACTTTGATCAGTAAAAATACCCGGAAAATGCACTGCGTGACCATTAGGCTGATGACGTCATCGCTCATGGAAGAAAACTTCTTGTAATGTATGCGACCTGTCCTGTTACAAGTCACCCAAAGTTTGCAGGTTGATACCATATGTTCTCAATTTCAATAGGTTGATTTGACTATCCGGGTCATTAAATTCATGCTGTGCCACCCGTAGGAGTTACCACGCGTATAACACCGTCATTTCCTTTTGTGATTGACTTAGATAATAATTGGGACATGCCCCGCATCATAAACACAGACATTGCCCCACAAAAGTGTGCAGGGCACGATGTCAATAGCATGAATTTTCTTCAAACGATCACAAGCATTGTGAGCGAAGGGATCTGCATAAATGCGCATAACAGACAACGCAAAAATATAATATGAAACAGGCCTACAAAAATTTATTCACTTAGTGTTAAACGATGATACAACGATGATACAACACGACGATACAAAACGATGATACGATGATACAACATTTTGCCGCGCAGGTACATGTAGCTCCGGTATAAAAGGTGTTATGTTGGGAACTAGTCTCGCTTTTTCCAGTCTGGCATATTTGAACGCACAGAGCTTTTGCCTTTGTACAATAGTAACCGTTAGTAGAGCCAAATCACCATTTAGACGCAGATTGCCTCTTTCTTTGAGAAAACTGATAAGAAAAATATCTGATCAATTATGTATGAATTGTATTTTGTTGTGATTGACATGAGACCGCCCAAAAGTAAACGGTGTTTGTACACAGGAATAGTACACGTGTATTACATGGAGAAAAATGGTTGAGATACCATGCTAAAGAACTGTAAATCCAAGGCAAGAAGAATCCAAGGTCAATATCTCATATTCCATAACCTGATTATCTTATAGGCCTACACAACTAAATATGTACAGGTTACTTCAGAATCACGCCACAATATCATCCTACCCGCATAAACAACATATGCCTCATGAAGGAATATTCGGATAAAGTTTTCTTCAGTAATCCAGAATGTGATGACGTCTCTGTTACTGGTACAACTCCACACAGTTCTGTATCATCCACAGCCTACATTCACTAACTGTCAAGATTTAGTCTGTATTCTCGACACACTACCAGAAACTGCTCCTCAATATACTTCATTAACTCACTGCCACGAGCAGTATGGATTTTTAAACACGTACAACGCTGGATTTACACACACGTACACCTGGCATCTCAGAGTTGTTCAAGATCGGTTGCATGCCGTACATGCCGTATGTTTCCAGTTATCAGTTTTCCGGGGCTTCCGATAGTTCGCATTCAGATTGATACTGCACTCTCCTTCCTCCTGATCAGATGAATCCGAAGAAGAAGCAATTTCGCGGGTAGAATTCTTACATTTACGATCGTCAGAATCGGTTGTCGTAGATTTCGTGAATTTGTGTCGTTTGTATGGCAGGCCTGCGCGCGTATCATCGGAACGAGTGGTTTTTCGTTTCCACACCGATTCATCGAAATCTCTCGTCCTGCGATTTATTTTCTTTAACGTCTTCTTTATCATTTCCATGTCGGTGGATAAACGCTCCAATTTGCTGTTGATTTTTGATAATTTATAATCCAGTTTTTCATATTTAGCCTCGTTGAATTGAACATACGATGGTTTTGGTCTCGATCTGTAAGTCCTGTAAGTGGGAGTCGAATACGCTGCATCTGTAACAGCAGGTGTGTTGTAAGTTCTTGGATTGAAGTTATGATAAGAATCGTTGCTACAATTCCAATCGACAGTCCTGTTTCTCGCTGTAGTACTATAATGCGGAATCGGCTCCATGGTGAATGATGAACCGACGTCGCCGACAAACTTGTTATATACATGTCGCCATCACCATCTGTTGCTGTCTGTTACCACGCGGAGACAACCACTGGATGTATCATACCGTGTGCAATACCTCCGTAGTTTCTTGTGGTGTTGGTAAGTGAGGGGATGTAGTATATTTAGGTGTAATTCAATGAACAATCGGTAGTATTTACATTATTGAGAAACCCGCGAAAAACACAAGTAGACGTCCCGACTTATTTTCATATTTTCCTTTCACATTTTACGTCATGACTGCTGTTGGTTCCGCAGGACACGCATTCACCGGGAGGGAAGTCCCACCACGAGTTGTGAATATCAGAAAGATTGGGTATAGAAATCTGAAGCGGTTGTTAGAAGATGGAGATCACGTGTACATAGGTCGAAATTTAGAATGGTATGTCGACTCCGCCAAACCCGAGGACAATAAGTGGGGAAACCCTTTCACGCTGTCATTTTACAGCAGGGAAGAGAGCTTACGTAAATATGAGATGTACGCGAGAACACATCTGATGGAACATTTACACGAGCTCAGGGGGAAAAGTCTAGCGTGTTGGTGCACTCCTTTACCGTGCCACGGAGATATTCTTATCAAACTGTATCATGAAAAGTATAACTGACACATTGTTTCAAAAGACCATAGGACATGTAGGATGTGAATGTTGCAACGTGTGCTCAACAAGAGAGAGAAAATAAGTCAACCTCATAATATCACAATATAAATGTTCTTTTTCATAAGTTCAGAGAGGGTCAAATCCCTGCATCCCAAACCACCCGATGTATACACGTAGTGTACCTACCAATGCGATACACATTCCTTGTCACCACCGGTTAATAGGTTATGATTAAAGATAACGTATCACAACTTTATTGTTTACGTTCAATGTTTGTGAACATGGATGTTCACATTTTGTTATTTCGGACTTTTCGGACATGCATATTACAGCAAATCATTCATATGACAAATAAACAAACAAAACAACATGTAAATAAAAGATGATTTTCATGCCCGGGAAAATACTACTTACATGGCCGTCGGTATAATATCACATTTTTTAATCCGTGGGCCTATGACCCCAACCCCAAACCCGTTGCATAATCACTAACGCCTCGTCTCCCACAGAACCCCGCCACACCGAGCTAGTTCTTAGTACGTTCTTGAAAATTGACCGAATGGGCTCAAACTATGTGCGAACGGAGTGGACGTATAGTGCAACATGTTACAGCCTTAGTCGAACTTCATGGACAGGCTCGGACGGGAAGAGTGTTCCATCACAGTGAGATAACTTATTTGGCCAACTTCATACATTCTAGCCCGTTTTACGACTTTATTAGGACGGGGGTAGGACGTTTTGAGAACTACTTCAATGTGACAGGCCCTTAATAATTTCTATAGAAATTATAACAGTGATCAGGTGTGAACGCATTTAAACGATGTGACCAAATTCTCGGAATGAAATATTTAAAACATCGTCATCATTATCATATTGGTCGTGTATTTGAGAATGTGGGCCATTTCTTATTAAAATTTGGTCACCCCTGTGATGTTGAAACTGTAAGATGAAACTCAAGTACTTTATTGCCACACGCGGATCGATATCTTCATTTTTCATCGACCTCGAATCGATGACACCAGCCTTTAGATCGGAATTGATTTTGTCAAATAGAATTTGCACGAACTGGATTGGGGTTAAATTTTGAATGACTTTTGATTCCATTCCAGGAGATTCCTCTTCGTTTACTCGACTATAGGCCGCCCGTAAGGAGATGTCATTGAATTTGACAATCGGTCGAAGATTTCTAAACTTTTCGAAAGAAATAATGTCATTCGAATTAAAAAAGGTGACGATCTTTCTCCTTTCAGACGGAGAGATCCTACCTTTGAAATCTTCACCCCCTATGATGTCTAAGGACATTCGATAGATATTTTTTAGTGTACAATTTTCAATATTATTCTTAACGTAGTGCGTCATGAATATATCCGTCATGACATCGCTGTCAATTCTGTATAAAGCATAAAAGTCCATTTCGCGTGGAGTTGAGAGGTCCATTCTTCGTTCTTTTATTAAAAAAAGAAAAAAACGAAACGTTTAAATAATAACTTGCCTAGTACATCCTTTCAATTATTGGCTTCTTTTTCCGGATGATATGTTTCTTGAATGTCCGATAATACTGTAGTGCGTCATGAATACATGCGTCATGACATCGCTGTCAATTCTGTATAAAGCGTAAAAGTCCATTTCGCGCGGAGTTGAGAGGTCCATTCTTGGTTCATTTATTAAAAAAAGAAAAACGAAACGTTTAAATAATAACTTGCCTAGTGCATCATTTTAATTACTGGCTTCTTTTTCCGGATGATATGTTTCTTGAATGTCCGATAATACTGAAAGTTTCTCGTGATCGGACATTTATCGAGTACCTCATGCTCGTAAATCAAGAATATACAACAAGGTAACTCTAAGAGGTAACGCCCGGAATTGGTTAGGAATCTTGCTTTTCCGAACGTGCTGAGACAATTCGGACAGATCCCTCCACTGACACGAGCATTTTTATTCCTATAATCGTTTCGAATCCAGAAGTATTTTTGTGAAATGAATGTTACCAGAATGTGATAAAACTTCAACAAGTTTTTTCCCCGATTTTGCCATAGATATCGAAATCTCATTTTTGATCGTAGGAAATGCGCGCAAAGGTTATGTTGACTCATAAGTTGTATGCACTTCTCTACATCGGGAGGCAGAGATTTTTCAAATTCATCTGGCTCGCATTCCTGAAACATATTTGTGAGATATGGGTTAGGTTTGTCGTCACAGAAAAGAATAGTCATCAACATTTTTAGTCCATTGTTTCAAATTACCATTGGTTTGCAATGAAGGGTGGTAGGTCCACCACCCTTATCATGGGTGCGTGAGAGGGCATGCGCATGTGCGTCAGAGATTCTTTCCACCTTGAGAGGGTGGACCTATTATGGAACGGTGGTTAAACCACACGATTCATACAAATACTAAGTATATTACACTCTATCGGACAAGACAATATGGCAGCTGTCTTTGATGTGAACATGTGGAATTTGAACGCACACGACAGTGACAGAAATCAAACTGTCGCGTACAACACGTATGTGCTTTTAACTTACATTCATTTTCAATATGTCAAGATCACTGGAGAATACAATAAAGCCGCAATATCGTTTGAAATTTGCAAAAAACATCTCCAAGACTGGGTTACGATTTATTCCAAGTTAACCAGTGGTCTCTTTCGAGAATGGAAAACAGTGAATAAACAACAATTCTTTAGAGCTGTTGTAAGTATGGTCTGCTGCGGGACATTCACTGACATTGGAAAAACCGACTTCTACTTGTTAGACTTGGAACATCTGTTTTACTATGATGATTGCATGTTTCAGCTCGTTCCGATAAATAAACATCTCATCAAATTTTATATCCCGATGATCTTGCAATTTAGCATGTTTTACTTGAGCCCGTACTTTGTAGTAGACATATTACTCGATCTACAACAAAAAGTGAAGCAGATGCGATATCAGTTGGGTTTATCACTTTATAACGTGCTCAACAAAAAATTGAATCGTCTTTTGTACAAGTTCCACGCGTATAATCGACCAACGACAAGCCCGTCAACAAACGAGTTTCTTGATGATTTTTATCACCTTAAATGGAATGTCATTGCAATGAGAGGGAAATATCAGTTCCCCTCTTACTTTCAACGCAATTACAGAATTCAATTATCCAGCCGTTCTGTTAACAAAAAAATGATCGATGTGAAAAGCACTCAAATTCATCCATTCTCTCTGATTCCACTGTATCAACTGGTTCATATTTATCACACGTTTATACAGAGCATGCACGTACCGGGATGTGGCGTATATACGAGTAAAAACAAGACAAAGGAAATATATGTATCTAAAACAAAGAATTTTCGTAAGCGAAAACGCGAGGAAAGCGATTTCAATTTGATCGGGGTCTGTGATCAATCCTTTGTAGATTTTTTACCGGAAAATGACTGCAGACAATGTTGTGAGGTTTTTGAAAATTCTACCCGCTCGCAGAAGCAATTTCCTGGGGTAAAGGGTGAGAAATATCAACTGCACGTTGCTGACAAAAATCTACTCACTTTAATGATTGTTATTTATAATGCACTACCACTGAGCTCATTCCTGCACATCCCGCTGGACGAATCGAAATCTAAACCAGACGATGATATTCGGATGGAGTATAGCAATCATTTAACCCGAGTTTTCAACTATAATTCTATAGTACACGACAGCATACTCAAGCCATGTCTCTGTAGAAAGGATTTTTATGCGGACGTTTATGATTTAAAGGTCCAGGAAGACTTGAGTCATTTGCAATGGAAGCAGTTCGAGTCTGAGAAATTGAATAGATCACTGATACATATTGACACCGTATTGGACGAAAGATGTTACAGTCTCGATTCTGGGGAAAGGAAATTGTTTTTTAGCAACGCCATAGTGAAAAATAAAGTGGTAAATTTGTTTTTATTGACCCCAGATAATGCAAAAATGAATTTTATCGAAGCCATTCACGCACCCAAAAATGAAAGGTTTGTCAAACGTAAGCTCGTCATCGCCGCGCCCATCAAAGCGGTGGTGAGCAGATATAAAAGTTATGGCATTTCTTTGAACTCCGTTAACTGTAACATCGATTCCAACGTACTATCGTTATGCATGGTCGTTTCAGAGTTGATTCGAGCTGCCTATGAGATTATACCCGGTTTCAAACCAATTCGGGTGTTTTTCCCGGGGGTAGCCTGTAACGTATGCACTTCCGTGGACCTTCATGGAATCGTAAACCAACCGACGTGTAGATTAAATTACACTAAGACAGGAGTGTGTCGGAGAGTTCTCAATTTTCCCGCGTGTTCAGTGAAGCAATCTGTTAGCAGAGAAGAAAAAGATAAATTTTACTTGCAAAATCTACATCCGCTCGATGAAAGTAAACTATTGTTGAATTTTCAGTACCACAAATGCATGACTGTTAATGCTTCGAAAGTATTCAACAACCAGCTCAAAATATGCTTGAGAAAGGAATTTCACAGACTGTTGAATAACGATTCTCACGTATCCGAAATTTCCCTTTTAAAAAATGACGTTAAAACATTTTTTGAGAAAGTTAACATCTCTCTTTTGACACCATGTCATAGCAAATTTATAGACCTCTTGGTAGATCTGTCGCCGCAAGAAGAAATACATCGCATTAAAGAAATCTTTACCTTCTCTCGGGCGATATACGCAAATGCCACTTCCTTTGCTTCACTCAAAGTTCCAGACTCTCAAACGGACAATGCCTTGTTGAGGAAATATCAAAACACCCACGTTATACCCAAACAGTTACTGGTTCGTTTGAACGATGTAAGATCACTCGATCTGGGCGGTTATCAGAAATTTATCACCAATGAGAATTGTCGCAGTAAAGAGTATGCACCCTGGTTTTATGCAACACGGTCATTTAATACTGTGTATCAATGCGTCTTCTTACCATTCTCGAAAGATTCAAACGGTGGTATCATACTCCCTCACAAAGACTTTTTTATTCGAATCATCGACATGTATCTCGAAAAATGGAAAAGACACAAGGATAGTGATTGTCATCTTTTGTTTTCAACACTGAGAGAATTCATAAGCCATTTACCAAATGAATCGCCATAGCGGATCAAAACACAAACTCTATGTCATAATAATAATAATTTATTATATATAGCCCTATGTCGGCTACCAAAAAGCAATAAAAGTGTCTTCATTACTCATATATGGATGGTGAATTACCATTCCAATCATATGGTCTTTTTGATACTGTTGAAACAATGTGTCAGTTATACTTTTCATTATACAGTTTGATAAGAATATCTCCGTGACATGGCAAAGGATGACACCAGCATGCCAGACTCTTTCCACTAAGCTCGTGTAAATGTTCCATTAGATGTGCTCTCGCGTACATCTCATATTTACGCAAGCTCTCTTCCCTGCTGTAATACGGCAGTGTGAAAGTGTTTCCCCACTTATTGTCCTCGGGTTTGGCAGTGTCCACATACCTTTCCAAATTTCGACCTATGTACACATGATCGTCGTCTTCTAACCAACGTTTTAGATTTCTAAACCCAATCTTTCTGATATTCACAACTCGTAGCGGTGCTTCCCTTCCAGTCATCACGCGTCCTATGGAACCAACGGTAGTCACGACGTGAAATGTGAAAATAAGTCGGGACGTCTACCTGTACTTTTTTCGCGCCTTTCTTAAAAGATACTAGCAACACCTAATGAAAAATCGTCGTTTATAAAGCTCCTCGAATCATTCTGTTACCACACCGATATACCACCTGAAGGAGTCTCTTTAAACATTCATTTTCATTATTAGGACCACACCCACCAATACCACAAGAAACTTATGAAGGTATTACACACGGTATTATACATCCGGTGTTTTTAAGGCGTGGTAACAGAAATAACCACGGGGTGTTAAACCCAACTACATGTATATAACAAGTTTGTCGGTGACATCGTTTCATTGTTCACCATGGAGCCGATCACACATTATACTACAGCGAGAAACAGAACTGACGATTGGAATTTTAACGGTTCTTATCACAGTTCCAATCCAAGAACTTACGATACGCCTGCTGTTACAGATGCCGCATATTCGACTCCCACTTACAAGACCTATCGATCGAGACCTAAACCATCGTATGTTCAATTCAACGAAGCTAAATATGAAAAACTGGATTACAAATTGTCAAAAATCGCCAGTAAAGTAGAGCGATTATCCACCGACGTTGAGAAGATAACAAAGATGTTGAAGAAAATAAATCTCAGGCTCAGAGATCTCGATGATTCGATACGAAAGCAACAGAAACGGAAAAACGTGCGTTCCGACGATACGCAGGTACCATACAAACGGTTCAAGTTGGCGAAATCTATAGGATCCGATTCTGACGATCGTAAGTGTAAGAATTCTACCCGCGTAATTGCTTCTTCGGATTCATCTGGTGAGGAAGAAGGACTGTGTAGTCAATCTGAGTGCGACCTATCGGAAGCCCCGGAAAACTGATGGCTGGATTTATAGGCCTACGGTATGCAACCGATCGTGAACGCTGACATGGCTGAGAGGCGAGTTATACGTGCGTGTGCATCCAAATACCGGATTTTTCCCCCTATACCGCTCAGTATTCAAACCTGAGGAAGCGACAAGGGCCTATTTTCCACGCCTACCATGTCCATGCCATTCGTTCATGAATATTGATTTGATCAGAGTTTTACCCGCGCGAACTTGGCCAAGAATGGGACCAGGGAGTGTTGGCTATTACGTAACAGGTGAACAGTACCATAGCAGATCAATACACAGGCAATCTGCTAACAACCCTTGCTGATCACTCAGAGACTTCCGAATGGTTTCCTACACCGCCACACAATTGCACGCTCGGTCGCCAGCGGTAAACCCCGATTGAAACGAACATCAATGAATGCGGTCATTTTGGCAAGTGATTGACACTATTGACTGATTATCGATTTGGACACTCAGCTAACTTTCTTCCAATGAGGTCACTAGTCCAACCCCTCATCAATACTGTAATTCACCACAGACCCCTCGTGACATGAATTCACTAATGAACTTTTATACCTGACATCCACCCACATTCATGGCGATTTCATTGTTTAAAAATCCGTGCCGTTCGTGGTCACAAGTTAATGATACGCATTACATGCAGATGAGCCTCCCTGCTGTGCATGTTTAAGTGTATGGTGTGAATATCTACTTCTACTCTCTTTGTTTCTTTGTACCTAGGTATCAAGATCAAGGGCAATGTACTCAGACAGTTTATGTAATCAAGAGGTCTGGTATAAAAATATGAACATATGGCCTCTCAGTAGGTGTTCCATCTGCAAATTCCTGAGGGGTTTTCTCACTTACATGTATGATCAATGCAGATTATGACTTCTTTAGTGCATTGTTCTCGCTTCTTTTATTTTAGACCTTTATGAATTTTTTGACACGGCCCCTACATCGAGTTGGTGGAGTGTTAGTTCATTACACTTTTGACCTGGGGAGTCCGGTTATAGCATGTGGGGTGTATTTACTGAATGAAATGGGAAGTTGAGATGTTTTGCCAGATGACCACAACCTTTGAAATGTCAGTATCTAAAATCTGAATCTAGACAGTTAGTAAATGTAGGCTGTAGATGATACAGAACTGTAGTGACAGAGAAGTCATTCCATTCTGTGTCCATGGATTACTGAAGAATTTTTACCCGAATATTCCTCCATGAATTCTTTAGGCATACGTGTATGTTGTTGTTTATCCCGGTAGGATGATTTTGTGACGTGGTTCTGGAGTAACTCGTACATATCCAGTCGTGTATAAGATAATCAGGTTATGGAATATGAGAGTATATTGACATTGGGTTATCATTCCCTTGGATTTACCACCAAATTAGTAAGGTAGGCCCCATTTTCCATAAATACAATTCTTTAGCATGTTCTGTGAGAATCATTTTTCTCCATGTATGTTCCATTTCTCTGTACAAACAAAGTTTATTTTTGGTCGTTCTCATCATCAGACAAGTGATTCATACATACATGTACTTGATCAAATTTGTCAGTTAGATATTTTTCTTATTAATTTTCTCAAAGAAAGAGGCAATCTCTTTACATCTAAATGGTAAGGTGACTTTCATAACATTTCATAACTATTGTACCAACTTTTCAAACAACTCTCTTTCTAACTCAAGACATTTCAAATAATCTTGTCCAACTGGCAGGAGCTCTGAGTTCAAATATTTGACTGGCAAAAGGCGGACTAGTCCCAACCCACATCGTTTATACCAGAGTAACATGCGGCAAAATGCTGAACGCATGTAAGTGTTGTATCATTTTGTGTATTATGTGTTACACTAACTGAATAAATTTTTATATTTCAATATATTTTTGTTTTGTCTGTTAAGCGCATTTATGCAGAGCCCTTCGCTCACAATGCTTGCGATCATTTGAAAAAAACTCATGCTATTGGCATTATGCCCTGTACACTCTTACAGGTCAATGTCTGCTGTTTATGATGACATGGGCGGGGACAGAACCAATTATTCGCTGAGTCAATCACAAAAGGGAATCGCACTAACCATGACCAACGGTGCGCACGGCAACGCCTACGGGTGGCACCGCCTGAATTTAATACCCGGATGTGGTCAGCCATACTGATCAAATTGACCTATTGAAATTGAGGAAATTTGGTCTCAACCAATCAACTTTAGGGCGACTTGATGTGACAGGTCGCATAAACCTTATCGTTGGCTATAAAATGCCAGGACGCCGTCAACTATCCTTCATTCATCCAAAATGGAACAAGTATTCAATTTAGTCGATTCAAGAATTGTACATGAACCACTTCCGAACATCATTTTATATGGTCATTGCCAACAGTGTATGGCGTTTACGATATTACTTGCCTGCGTTGGATGTCAGAGCGAAGTCTGCGCCGACTGCATCCTCTCGTGGTTACAGACAGAAGTAGGAAGAAGAACCGAAGACCAGAACATCCACTTATGCAGTTGTTTTTGTACGTGCAATCCGCCAGCTCATATCCTGATGCCGGACTTTTCACCACCAACGCCACCAC
>NMRB01001104.1:74509-116228 GCA_002633025.1 Notospermus geniculatus | reverse complement strand
GGGGGGTTTAAAGTCAACTGACCCGACTGAATGGTGAGTCCAGCAGACTGGGTCAGTCGACCTTAAAAACATCCCTACGTTTTGCCACATCGGACGGGCTCGGAGTTTGATAATGACGGCCAATGGGGGTTCAAAGTCGGCCCTAAAGCCAGGCACACGTGTGCGGTAAATCTCGATCCGATGAGGGTGTTTTTAACAGCGTTGGGTCAGTTGACTTTAAAAACATCCCTACTGCATCGAGATTTACCGCACACCGTCATGTGCGCCTGGCTAAAGCTAGGAATCCACTGCTGATGTTCTGTGTTGTGACTTGCTTTGGCCTGCTACCCGCAATTGAATACGTTCGCAATTACCGACCACATCTTCACCATTGGTGGAAATCACGTCTAGCGAGTTCACTGCGGCGATCGAGTGCAGTTGCAACGCAAAATCAGCTTGAAAATCAATGGTGAATTCCTGGCTTTAAGGGAGGCGATATCCAGGTGAAATGACCTGGGATTGGTGGCATCACACAGACAAGTGTTAGAACAATGGACAAGGTTACGATCTCTTTTTTTTCATGATGAGGAAAGACGTCGCCACAAGTGGTAGCACCCGTGATATTCACGCTGTCCAATCGGTTCAATTTCTCCCTGAAGTCGGTGGGACTCTTCCCATGCATGTGGCCAAAGAAGCCACTCAATTTCCTCGCCACTTCGCCAGTTAAAGTCTGACGTCAGTAAATGGGCAAAACTGCCTCATAGCCGGTGTGAAATGAAAGAATGTCATAGGAAAAACTGTCCTGAGATCAAATGATCCTATTGTTACAATCTAATCTCTGGTGATTTAATCTCTGGTGATTGGTTTCTACACCCATGCACCGTAATTCGTCATTCAACAATATAGAAGTGAACACTTTTTACTGCATGGGTGACACTTTACTGCTACCTCCGCTAAACTTGAATAAGTCATGAAGAGACAAGATAATAATATTTTACATCTTTTATTGATAATCATTGCGGGATAAACCCAGTATGGATATATGACCTTGGATTTGACCTTGACAATACAAATACAACCCCCCTCACCCCGCTATTACGAACCCTTTGTGGTCCAAGGGTTAACTTCATACCAACGCGGTTCCAAAATTTCATGACGTGTGTAAATCCTATTACGATGATTTTTCTGTCGTTTGTGTCCGAGCATCTCGAAAGTTTACTACGTCCTTGAAAACATAAGAGGATTGTTCGTTGCAAAACGTGCCGTCTGGAAATGACCACACGCGGTTTCTGAACAGAGTATAGGGTCGTGCGGACTCCCTTCTCGGTTTATCTCCTTTCTTCGGAAGCTTCGGCATCATGTCTGGTACAAAGGATTCATCCCTTCCATCATTCGTATCGGTATCGGGTGGCAGGGACTTTTCCTTGGATTGTCTGGGACTCACGAGCTCTCCCTCTTCCACGTCGATTATCTCAGTTTCTCTCTCGAGTTCTTCCTTTTTATCGGAGGTTGATGTTTTCGCAATATGGGACTTTTTCCTTTCGAATTCACTGGTTCTCGAAATTGAGTTCACGGTTGATGCTTTTGAGATTTCTTGTCCAGTGTCTTCTATTCGTAGATTATATTTCTCTTCAAATCGCTCTGTATCAGTTTTGAGTTTGTGCGAAATGTCTCTCGATCTCGCCTGAGCTCTCCTGTGTTGCTGTTCATGTAAGCGTAACGCTCCGTGGTCATACTTCGGGTACTTTTCCCCGCAATAATTACACGAAAGCACTCCAGAGAAATCTGGATATTCTTGTCTGACGCGTTTCGTCATCTGGAATTTCGTGGTGCAGATCTTTTACCTGAGACTGACACGAAAAATCAATACTCACTGTACTGGTACTTCGAACTTGGCGAACGGCGATGAAAACTCACGTGAGATACTACATCGAATACTTGAGTTCACACCAAACTGTTTCAACCAAACAACTTTAATTTCAGCATCTTGAGGCCACCACATATAATGCACCACATGTATATACCATCCCTTGCATGAGGTGACTCAGAGGTCAGACACATAACATCCGTTCAAAACTAAGGGACTATTGTCCGGTGGTCTGATGTGATGCAATGGGAGGTGGAAGGGGTGGCATCTATTTTAATATAATGAATGGATTACGAACCATTTGTGACATCATTCTCGTCGGATTATATGATTATATGCTGATTCCAGCAAAGACGCGGTTGGCGAGTATTTAACTGATCCTCTGAAACGTGGAATAAAAAGGTATGTTTGGTTTGACTAATGATCAATTTTGTTGGAGAGTTTGAAAGACGAAGTGGATCACTTCTGGACGACGACTCCCAGAGACATAATGCAGAAAATTGGTTCGTTTGGGCGGGTTTTTTCTCAGGATTCGTTGGTGGTAAAGAAGTGTTATTTTAGATTGAAATATTTAAAAGAGCAGATGTAGCCTATACGATATCAAAATGAAATAGACGAGATCAAAAATTTAGGAGGTGTTATGATCAGTGTTGCGAGAAATCCCGTTAACCCTAATCTTAGTGAAGATTTGCACCTTTCCGAAAGAGCTGATGCATTGTAGGTATTGTGGTTCAAAATAACGGTTCTAAAAGTGAATTATTTGATAGAGTCGACGAAGTTATAACCAGTTTATCTTGAATGGACAGACAGACTCCAGCGAAGACGGGGGGATAAGTATGTTGAATTTTTGTGTCCCGAATCGCAAATAATATACATATAAGCCGTGGCAAACCTTATTCAACAAATTGTCGTATGCACATTATTTCCTTGTATGTACCGAACCATTCTGATATTCTCCAAAAAAAATTCAAAAAAAATCATCTACTCAATAGGGTGAACAAGGGAGTGGTTGATCACCATACAGTAGTTGACCACCTCTTGAAATACCATTCTTTTGCAGTAGAATGTGGCCAGCGAGGAAATACCCGTCAATAGGGTGGCCGACCACTGTATGGTGTTATGAACTACTCTATGATTCACCGTATTTTCCTCTGCGCACGCTCGTGTTTCCCGAACACAGTAGAATAATTGCGAGGTTGATCTAAGAATTTCAAAAAAGTCATTCTACCTATCATTACCTTATAGGGCCTACCCTCATTGTTAACCTACAACAACCACCTTCAACATGTATTTAAATGATTTTCTCTTTTCTTTTTTTAGCCATAATGACCCGTCCATCGCATCATTCACAACCGAAGTTAATTTTCGATGCGAGAAGGCAAAATGTGGTCACTTCCAATAAGGATGTCGATGGCCCAATACCTGAGCGTGTAAAAGAGGTTGCCAAAGAGATAGCAAGCGATGTTATAGGCCCACGTCGTGCCGATCGGAGGAGCAACTCCCGTTCATGCAGCAAATATGCCCAAACTATGCGGCGTGTAGTCGTGGAGATTACTGAACGACACAGCATCCTCTTTGGCTGCATGACTAAAAAATTACAAATTACAGAAGCAAATGTTCTAAAAACGCTAACGAGTGTTTTCAATGAATTATTTATGGACAAGCACGTCAACTGGGGGCGGATCGTTGCTGTATATGCGTTTGGAGTTGCGGCTGTGGAATACTGTGAAAAGAGCGGAATGGCTCCGCGAATCGTTGACAAGATCATTGATTTCGTAGGTGAATATGTCGCCTCTTACCTTACTCCGTGGATTCATAAAAAAGGCGATGGTTGGGACGGATTTTGCCAACATTTCCAAGACGGAGAAGCTGCTCTGTGGTATGAAACGTTTTGGAGATTGTTGATCGTATATGGGGTATTTATCCGGCTTATCAATGTTTTCAATCAATTATGTCGTCTGTGACCCCACACGATAAAATAAAAGCTGACGCTGAAAAAAATGGTTTAAACATACTGTGCATCGAAGTTTGCATGTACTTTCACACCATTGCCTTGGGACATTGATAGTCGATCAAAATGATAAAGAAAAGTTCGAAAGAAGTGACGTTAACAGCGTCGTCATAATCTGCAATGAGATCATCCATGAAGTCGGTACGCGTTATCGTGTACCGGTAAAATCAATACGACACTCCGTGTAGTGAACTTATTCTCAGTTCCACCCTGGAATTATAGATGGCGCCAACATCTCACTCAAGTTCGCCGCGCAAGTGTTGAGAGTCAGTTCGCTTGGGGGACAATAGAAATCAATATAATTCGGTACACACACCTGATGTATCTTGAATAATTGGAGTGGAGCCATCTCGTGTATTATCCGAGCTTCCTTCAACTACACTAGAGGTGTTCTGATATTCATTGTAAAATTGCTGATACCTTTCAGTCAGCCGGTCGACCCTAGACCCCGAGATGACGCGGTGGTGATGGGCGTGTTCGTGTTCAATAAATCCAAGTGTCCACTGCATCATGCTCGTTTGTTTACATTTTATTTCCGTTATGATGCGATGTAAGAAGATGCTCAAAAGAATTAAACCTTCGGGGCCGTATGCACCAAGCGAGGATTATCTTGAACTCAGGCTGAGCCACAACTTTTCCATTGTCACCTCAAAAATAGAAAAGTTGTGGCTTAACTTGAGATCAAGATAATCTTCGTTTGGTGCATATCGCCCTCGCAGTCGAATGTGGAGTAGGGTAACCGAAAAATAGAGGGCAGCAGAATACAGAATATAGAATATAGATTTGTTTATTGTCGGATTAAATAAAAGTACAACATTAGCCGATAAAGCTATTATACAGACATTGGAAGGATAAGAATAACAACATAAAATAAGAAGTATCAAATGAATATAACAAGAGGAAGAACAGAAAAGAAGTTATCGCAGATAATAGGCTATACATGTAGCATGAACCGTGTAAAAGAGGTATAGGCCTAGTAGAAGTGGCACATATGACTAGAAAGAAGATCCGCGTAGGAAGAGCAGCCAGGTAGTTATTAACAGAATCGACAGGGTACACTCCATCGATCCTGGTAACAACCACATGGCTGCCAAGATAACAGATAAAAACATGTTACATAATTATATGATATGAGACATATGAGAATTAAGATTTACAAGCTGAGCATTTGCAAGCACTGCCGTACCAACCCTTTAAGTGTGTCTTTAATTGATTAATGCTGGTGCTACATCTTGCTTCATCAGAGAGGCTATTCCAAACTACAGTTGCATGGTACCTAAAGGATTTATTACCGAAACGAACCGTATTATGCCTGGGTACCTCAAGCATATTGTTCCCCTTGAGTCTTAGACACCTTCACAGTCTTCTCAGACACAATGCTGGTTAATAATTACAGCCTGAAACTTGTTGGGGTTTGCCTGCATGCTATTATACTTGAACCAGTCAGTAGCCTGAGTGGCTGAGGTCTCAAGAATGCTGATCAGGTGCCCGAGGTCACCGTGGAAAACAGAAAGAGTATTGTCATCAGCACAGAATTACACTGTCACAAAAGGTTACACGTAGCTACAAATATATCTGTGTTGGTTTCCTCCTACTCTTGTCCTCAATCCAGGAACTGCATGTAGTGCACCCTGGAATGGAAAGACTGTGTCTTGGATTTCTAAGAACTCTCAACTCAGTGTGGTGCTCTGATATCATGATCTGTCAGACAATATAATGAGGAAAGACATCGGCTGGTATTCACAAAAGCTAGCAAATGTTTTTGCTTCAAGTTTTGTACTACATTTACATTGGACCTCGCAGTGCAAATCTTAGGTAAAAGCATTTGCTAACTTTTATGAATACCAACATTACCTACCCCACTCACCCAGTGTCTTCACTGTTTCACATGACCCAAATACATCTGCACCCATAGAAACCACTTTGTCAAGACCGGCAAGTGCCTTCTTCTCAGAGATGCTGCACACACCTGAACTGTCCTAACTGAAGTCTATTATTTCAAACTCGGGTGAGATGGCCTCAATGGTACCATCTTCACCTGATTTCTGATTAAGAAATCTTCACCTGATTTCTGATTAAGAAATAAAGCAGTTTACCGGTACCTTTGCAAAGTCTTTTGGACAGGGAACCCAGAGTACACACCACCTTCGCCTGAAGTGAAAAAATCGAAGATGTACAGTGGAACCTCCCTTAATGGACACCTCTGCCAGGAGGACACCTCTCTATGAAGGACATCAAAGTTTAGTCCCAACTTGATCATTTCTATTCATTTTGACCTCTGTAATCAGGACACCTCTGCCAGGAGGACACGTCTCTATGAAGGACACCAAAGTTTAGTCCCAACTTGATCATTTCTATTCATTTTGACCTCTGTAATCAGGACACCTCTCAATATTGAGGACAGCATTTGTCAGTCCCGGAGGTGTCCTTGGGTCCACTGTAATATCACCAGGGAGTGTATCTAATTCAGGAAAATACTCACAGTGGTATATTGAGCATTCTTACTGCTAGGACATTCTATCCTTTCTCCAAGTCTACTCAATCAAACTCAGGTGAGATCAGGTTCCTTGTTCTGGAGCACGGATGACTATTGGCCTCGGGGACAGTGGCACCATCTACCCCTGAATTCTGATCAAAATAAAGCATAGTTTAAGTACCTTTATAATGACGTGCAAAGTCTTACTGAACAGGTGACACTGAATCTCCACCTTGTGCCCCATCGTTAAGGGGAAGTGCATCATCGTCCCTAGATATTTTGAACAAGAGCTGACAGTCAGCAATGTTTTGGTAGGTCTCCTGGCTTTTATATTGTCGCATCAGATATCAGGGTATGAGACAAGGAAATTGGGATGTTGATAATCAGTAATCCTCAGATGGGCAATAGACAACTCAGCAGTAGCGACACCTACACGTACCTCCAACCCCTTCCTGCACGAGGAGTAGGCCTTGTCATATGGTCACATGCAAAGCTGATAAAAATACATTCAGTTCTCTGACCTACCTCCAAGTTCTCCAAACTGGAGAAATCTGTTCAGATCTGCCTTCTTCTCACGAGCTGCACACACCTGAAAAATGGAAGACAATTTTTTGCTGGTACACTCTGTCCTCTCTCCAAGTATAATACAGATGAACTAGAATTCAAGCTCAGGTGAGATCGTGTTCTTATTGTGGAGCACAGTTCAGGAGACAGTGGCTGGTATTCATAAAAGGTACACTACAGGACAAAAGTTTGGAGCCACCCCTGAAAATTCCACTCATTTCCAATAAATCCTTTCTATCCTCAGGTTACTGCACCTCAGGCTATTGATACATGTACCTGTCTGTTTTTGGGCGGATATGTAACTGATGCATCTTCAGGCCAAGTTTGGTTGGTTTAATGCTAGTATTTTGGGCACTGACACCATTTTTAAAAGGAAAGAATTCATTTCATTGATTTCTCAATTGCAGTGTGCTGCCCTCTTTTTGAAAGGGTCACAGAGACAAAAAAAAGTGTAATGGTAAAAAACCCAACCAAACTTGGCCTGAAGATGGATCAGTTGCATCTCCGCCCAGAAACAGACAGAGATATCAATAGGCCTAGTCATATGGACACATGCCAGCCGATGAAATACATTCAGTTCTAAAATACACGAAAATGGATTTGCTCCTCTGACCTACCTTCAAGTCCTCCAAACTGGAGAACGCTGTTCAGACAAATCTGGCTGCACCAATCCTCCTGGGTATGTACCCGTGATGAATCACCCTCGCAGATGGACACTGGAGTCTTCGCTGCTTGATGACTGGGCTGGATGCTGTGGGCGAATAAGAACAACGTGAACATTTCGCCTGTCAACACAATACCTGATGAAAGTGACAATAATACAAAAGGTTTCTTGATTGAGGCAAAACATGTTTCCAGTGAGCAAAAGCATATCTGCAGGTGACTGTTTTTTTATGCGAATGACACCTAACAAAACTTGTATTTCATCAGACTCGGTCTGAATGGCATCTGAATTCCACTGGGATCTGCTTTAGAAAGAGGGTTCGACTTACCGAGATTGATCTAATAACAATGTCCGACCTAAAGATGGCGACGTTGCAGCTTCTCGGTGACAGGAACATCTGAAGTAAATTCCTGAAATGCAGACACATTCTATGAGGTGAAAAACTGTCCACATCAGATTATTCAGGCAATAGTGTGCAGCTGATATCTGATGTTTATATCCAAGGAACACCGACCTTTCTAGGCCCATTGCACACCAACTGATGCAGCATATTGCACCCCCAAAATCAGTGGCCTGTCAGTTGAAAACTAAGCTATTGTGTCCCCTTTGGCTGTCTTCACTCTAACACACTGGCATCTGGGCTCTTACAACTGCTGGGCAATGCCTCATTGNGCGCCCCCAAAAATCAGTAGCCTGTCAGTTGAAATCTAAGCTATTGTGTCCCCTTTGGCTGTCTTCACTCTAACACACTGACATCTGGGCTCTTACAACTGCTGGGCAATGCTTTGTTGATCTCTCGAACGGCCATCCGATTCCCCCCTGTTCAGGAAGAAAAAAGTCGGACATCACTGGACATTTCCCATTTGGTTTGCATCTCAATGAAATACATGCATGTAGCATCAGGAGTGCCTTCCTCAAGGGGTCTTTGAATAAAAAAACAATGACTAGATGGATTTGAAGTAGAATGTAACACACAGAGCTGAAGAAAAGGCCTTCCAGGAACATTCTTTCATTATACCTCTAATTCTTCCTCACCTTGACATTTTTTTTTACTTTAACCATTATGACTTGGCTAAAGAAATGTCCTGGCTAAAGAATTTGACATTTGATTTCTCTCAAAATATGCCCTTTGTCTGATAGGTTTTTACACACCCATGTGCATACCTGATGAAATTCCATTCCTGACTACTCAGCTCATGTCCTGGCAACAGTTGACGCTTCTTCAACAAACCCTGGTTCTGTTTGAATTGGTTCTGGACATTGGAAGTTGAAGGACAAATCTGAAAAAAATGGATATTACATTATTTGAAAATTTCATTTTTCAAATGCAATCACTTGACACTGACAAGAAGGAATGCAAAATATGATCACTGGCACAGTCACAGTACCGTATATCATAGTCAAATAAAGTTGACTCAAAATCAAAGCAAATAAACACTTACCTCTCATGGCATCGTGTAACAGGAGAACTGTCCTGGGATTCAGATGCTTGAAATTCTTCTAGAAGTCACCCACTCTTCCTGATGTTTCACATCACAGATCACATTACAGATACGGATAGCTGAAATATACATGTAGATGAAATGAATTTAATGAAGATACCGGTATTAATATCAAACCACCAGCCTGCCCTGTTCTTCGTAGGCTACTGGTTCTATGGATCATGTGAATAAAGATTATCAAATGCACTGGGACTGGGCAATGCTCTATACATCTGGAGTAAAAAGCATTCGCTAGTCTTTGTTCATATGACCCACTGACTGAGTGTCAGCCCCAGTGTGGTCAACCGGTCAAGTGTGGCTATCTGTGGTCTGCCTGCCATGGGGCCTACGGTAGGCTATCCATATCCATGGCATCTGTCCTGTGATCTGGCAAAGAAGCCTAGCTAGCTAGGTCCCATACTACACTAACGAGGATATTTTGTGCTCAAGTAGGCCTATACCAGGGGATAATAGGCCTAGGTCTAGAATAGCAGACCAATTCATTTGAACTGCACTGTGCATGTGTGTGTAGGGGCCTATATAGTATCATGCATGCAAGTGTGTGTACATGGAATAGGCCTATAAACCTGGGCGCACTAAATTTGCGTCTAACTGCTACCAGAAGCGCCCAACGCTATAAAGAAGTAATTATTAACATCAAAGTAACCATATTGATATTTGTGAGTGTGTGGAGGAGTCCCTCAAACGTTCACGAATTTCATTTGGAAGAATTACATTTGCCTTATTTCATGATTTGTGTGCTATGACTGCCATGTCGTTGTAGTCGTCGTTTTAGGATATAACATGCCAACATGGTAACCTGCAGTGGTTCCCTGCCCGTCTGTCCTCGGCATCCGACGGTGGCACTGCATGGTTGTCGGAAAGAATTATGATGACATACCGGTAATGTTGAGAGTGACAATTCTAAAAAATATATTTGAACGTTTACATTGATGAAATTTAGTTTTTCATGTCGTTGGACGCAGCTAGGCCTACACCGATTTCGCGACTCGCACCGATCGCAGCGCCCCTAGCTGGAATTCCCAGGCACTATAGACTGATACCCTGTCCATGCCCAGGCACGATATATCCTCGCCCAATCTGAACGTCAGAGAACGATTCGTGCCAACATCGTAACTCTGACGTATATCGGACAGCGCCATATTGCTCCGTGAACTACTTTGATGAAGATCGGTTCGACAAGACTGTTCAAACTATCTATTTGAATGATCTAAGTCACCAATTAGGCATTGTGAATGTTGCTACATATAGAAAAATGAGTTGAAGCATGTTACCTTACCTGATGAAGGGTTAGTCACGCTATAACAGCACGTTGAACTTCTCAAGTGGTGAAGCTATGGCGGCCATTGTTGTTTCGTGATCGAGGTGGGGAGGGAGAAACAGTCACCTAATGCATACGAATTTTTCAATAAAAATCGTTGCAAAATGCACAGTTTAACCACTCAAACGTTTTTTGTATAAATATTTATTGCGAAATAACTCATTTTGTGCAAACACAACATCAGTTCAATAAAAAATTATAAGAGAACTATTTCTAGTCTGCGCAATGGTACAACCGCATCACTTCTGACCTGATCACCGACCATGTGGTGGTCGAACTTAATCCGCTATATACGGACGAGGTGCTTATAATGGCTGCCCGAAGGTTGCCGAAAGCTTCCGAGTCGAAGACGATTGCATTTTAGACATGTTAGATGTAAAGTCGGCGAGTGTTGCGGTCGGTCAGTTTTCCCCAACAATAGACGAATTATTTTATTATTGGCTTTAAAGGGACACACAGAAATATGGGTAACACGTCACCGTCTACCTCTTCATGTTAGGCCTATGTCAATGTCCGCCAGCTCTCGGGCTAGCCTGGATGCAGGCCATAGCCTAGGCCCTAGACCTTGGGCCTCCCCTACTAGGCCCAGGCCGACCAGGCCTAGGCCTAATAGGGAAAGAGAAGTGAGGACATCAGAAAGACGGGGACATTACATTCTACCACACCTGCAGTGTATTAGGAAGAGAGGATAGGCCTAGGCCTGTCTAGGCGTTTCCACAATGTCGGCCGTCGCCCGTTTCGGTGTAACATCTGTCGCGGTGTAACATCTGCCAGTGTTCCCCATTTGCGAGTATTTCCTTCGTGTCGTCCGACGGAATAAGCGGTGACATGACAATATGTATAGGGAAACGCTGACACACAGAAACGTCGACAGATATTACAACGGGAGATGGACGGGTTTCTCTGTGAGTTCCTGTCACGTCGCACTGTTAATTCCGTCGGAAGACAGAGAGAGCAGTGGTCCGTGACGACAGTTCCGGTGTAACAGTAAATAATATCCCCGTGAAACAAGTGTCCGATTCCATTGCTCGATGACTGATTAAGGTGTGCGGCTATGGAAACCAGTCGCCCGATAACATTAATTCATGGCATGCTGGGGCAATTTTTCCCAGAGACATTCTTTCCTTTCATACAATTCCGTCAGTCGACAATTAGGGGGGACACTCACATGCGGGCAACATTCTTTACTGTTACACTTAGGCTGTTACACTTAGGATAATTCATCGATGTGAAGGTCTCACCAGGTGGGCCGTGGCGGACGGACGTCTGAGATGTCGTTTCGTGTGCACAGGTGTGACAGGGATGAAAGTCCCCCTGGAATCAAAGTCCGGTCGTATTGTTCGGCGAGAGATTAGAACAATATAACCGGACTCGCATTCCTAGGACGTTTATTCCTGTCACACCCGCTAAACGTCTCTTCGGTTTGTCGAGATACGTACCAAGACACAAAGTGAACAAAGATGGACATTTTTCATTTTCAATAATAGATTTATTCACTATGCATATGTACACACATGGGCAAAAGGAGACGTAGTGAATTGTACACGCGATATTTACATGAAGAACCGACTTACAAGATTAAAGGCACATAAGGCAAGGAATCGACGAGAACTATAGCCCCCCCCCCCCCGGAAACCCCCGTCCAACCCATCCCCGAACCCCCAAAAAACGTGAAGATAGACCGAGACTCGCACACCCAAATCACTTAAAAGATACTTTTGTTTTGGTGGTGAAGAATCAGGCAAACACAGCTGTAAAGGTATACAACAATGGCGGAAATGCTTTGACGAAGGAGCACCATCTCAAAGCGCTAAAATCGCAGCAGAGTGGTCAAGGTGTCAATCGTGGATTCCGTGTGGTTGGTAAGCGAGTTCTGACCTATGAACAGATTCGGACAGGACTCACCTATTTTTAGCCAAAACGTAAAGTTCTACCTGATGGTATCAGTACAGAATCACTAGATGTGTAACATTCATACAATTACAAGGCATCACTTTTTGTAGTGGCAGAAGTGGGGAGTTTTCGAAATCAAACCTTAAACGTAAACGTAAACGACAACGTAAAAGAAAAGAAGTTGGGAAGTTTAGATGTGATATATGTGGAGTATGAAAATAACGTTGTCGTTTTTGTCTATCGTTTTGATTTCTAAACCTCCCAAATTTCGTACCAGGATGAAATCGCCTAAATCCCCATGCATTTCCCCCTGCCCCCCGCCCCCTGTCCCCTACCCCCAAGACCGAAAGTAGCATGTTTGAATCTAGGTGGTTATGCGCTCGTCATGAGCGCGTTTACCAATTCAAATCCAAGTACCGGTACCCTTTTTTACGTAACTGAATATTCAAACCAACCGTCAGCGTAAGTGCTAGGATTTGATTATGAAGAGATTTACGAATGTGAGTGGTTAAAAAGTCATAGCGTCCAGGAAGGATGTCAAATCATTCGTGCAAAATCTTGACATCTCCTTTCCGGAAGCTGAAGATCAGTTTTGCCCGCACAGGGCTACATACGATATCGAATAATTCAATTGCAAAGACGATGAAAAATTGGCTTGGATAGCCACACATAGAGTTGCGTCCATCAGTGTCTTTAGCAACTTGCCTATAGCTATACAGAGCCGAAATGCTTCGTCTCAGATGGAAATGAACCACAGATTGTTCGTGATTGAATCTGCAATGACTTGACATATAATTTAAAAGAATTCGTTGAGGAAGAAGACAGTTTAACTAACCAGACGACAAACGTATACGTTAACGTAAAGGGGAGTGGGCGTGGACATTATACTGGCAATTATACTTTAGTATTATATTACGGCTTAATTCCTAGCTCTCGGCCCTATATTATACAATGTAC
This sequence comes from Notospermus geniculatus, assembly GCA_002633025.1. Classification (NCBI taxonomy): domain Eukaryota; kingdom Metazoa; phylum Nemertea; class Pilidiophora; order Heteronemertea; family Lineidae; genus Notospermus; species Notospermus geniculatus. The sequence continues at coordinate 102,994 of NMRB01001104.1, read as the reverse complement.
TATAGTATATGGCAGAAATGGGGAGGTTTAGAAATCAAGACGCATTCCTTTTATACGTTGACGTTTACGTATACGTTTACCGTCTGGTTTCTAAACCTCCCTATTTTCGCGTCCAGAAACGTCTTACTCACCATGGGGAATCCCCACATAAAAAAACCCCAAACCGGAACCGGAAGTAGATCATGGATGGATGGGGAAAAAAATTTGATCGAGGCAAGCAAAAAACATGGGGCTGTCGAGCGCCCTTCTCTCTCTCGCACCCCCCGCCAAAAAGGGGGGGGGGGGTCAAAACGGGGGGGGGGGGTAATATGTACTATAGTATGTGCCCTTATTCGTAACTCTCTAGGTCGTATTTATAAATCATACTATAGTATATGACTTAAACCACGGTACACGTGGTAGAAATAGGGAGGTTTAGAGATCAAACGATAAACGTAAACGTAAAGATACAGAATAGCACAAAATTGACACACAAAATGATAATAAGCAAGAAGTCAATCTCCAGAATTCACGAATTTTCGACCCCAACCGGGGTCTTTTTCAAGTGGAACTTTACAATCTGAAACTCTAGAAAAGCCGATAGCGACGCGCGCGACGATGGTATGTACATCAAATCAATTAGCAGTCTATATCTGAGTAGTGTTGTTTCCACTGCCACATTATGTAAGACATCTCTAGGTGACACATTACCTTTGCGATAGCAAATCGCATTACTGCTGCTTCGTACCTTTCTCTCCAAGCGTCTATTCTGATTTCATTAGCACTCGTTGCTAATATGTCGCTTTCGTCCACCTTTCTTGTTCTGGACACACCATCGTCGTGCGCGTCGCTATCGCTTTCATCGTCTGATGATTCGACGCGTCGACTACATGTNCGTGCAACTTGTTGCAACTCGATCGCGCTGTAGGTTGTATCGATATTTCTATGTGAACCGTCCCAGGTAGTTTGCAACTTGGTGCAATCTAGTGTAAACCGCCCTTTACTCATATGCGTAGCAATCCTCTTGAGATTATTGTAGCAACTTTAATTTTGACCATATGACTGATAGCTACACTCAACATTAAAAGTGTTGAAAGTGTAAGTGAACAGCTTGTACCGTCAATAACACAAGGTCCAATTTTTGATAAGATTTTTAGGAGATTGAGTCCGAATGAGTTAATATGAATAAAAACAAGTAAATGTTTTTACAAGTATTTTACAAGCCTGTCGCGTAAATGGTTCACGTGGAAAGTGTTTGAAATAAAGATTTTTCGCACAAACGCGCAGAACTGCCTTTGATACATGTACACGAGCACAAAGTGTTCAACCTGACGCATTAAACAGTCAAATGAAGTTGTCGCAGCCTACGCAAACGAAGTGCATTCAGTTCAGGCCAACACACCGACTGTAAAACGTAAAAAAGCACCCCTCCCTCTCCACGAACAAAACAGGCCTATAAACCACGATGAAAACGCTCATAATACACCCTATATTGTGCCATGGCTAAAGATAGAGACTGACCCCCGCATGGATTTCAGCCAACCAGAATCTTTTCTGAATTATGAAATCTCTAGAAAACCACAAAAACCAAAAATAACGTTGGTATCAATCGTGAATATTCACAAAAATAAATAGGCATAAAAACTAACCGATCCCAGCACATTGGGTGATATGAATAAAAGCTAGCAGATGCTTTTACATCAGATCTGTACAGTATATCGTAGTGCATTTGTATTGCAAAATGCAAGTAAAAGCATTCGCTAGTCTTTATTCATATGGCCCAATGTGACGCGTTGGTGTACCAGTATAGACTACACGAAAGAATATCGTTCGAAAATGAAATTATTACTCACCGCAATGGGCACCAAAAGCGGTGCGCTGATTCCTGAACTTTGTTCAAAAAAACTGGGGTTGAATGAGGGCCAATCGAGCTGACAATCCCAGGGATTTGGCTGGTTACTCACCGATAGTTCCTGTCCAATGGGCACCAAAAGCGGTGCGCTGATTCCTGAACTTTGTTCAAAAAAACTGGGGTTGAATGGGGTCCAACCGAGCTGACAATCCCAGGGATTTGGCTGGTAATGTGAAGGTGTTTGTTCAAAGATCGGCGTGTTCAGCCGTAAACGTTTTGCTGAGCGCTGATGATACATGTTTGCTGTTGTTGTCATTTATAGTTGTGGCAAGTTTGGAGAGGTCTGCGTCTTTTAAATGATGTCATCAGGATGATTGACACTTTTCGTAGAATAGCAAGTGCCAGAGGCTATCTGCCACCGGTCTCCTCTATTACATCATCCAGTGGTAAATTATACCAATTTTATGAACAATGCTCAATAACTCTTTCGAGACGGCATTTATTCTGTCCCTAATGGGTAAAATAAATGATCTCGTGGCGAGTCAACCACGTACTTTAGTTCTGCTGTGAAAAATGTCGTTCAGAGGCTTTCTGAATATAATTGATAGCACCGTTCAGGTCACGATCTAAACTCATTTTACACGATAGACATTTGAATGTCTTGTATCCTCGTAATTTTGGTAAGCTGGCTGTGTGCCTCAGGGCGAGATTAGTCCCCAAAGGGATAAAGACCTACACTCACTGTAAGGAATGTTTTCGTTTCATTATGTAATTAGAATGAAGGACATTGTTGGGATATTTCTAGGTTTCTTTAGAGTGTAATTTGAATTGTAATGAGTAGATTAGTATCGTCTGGAATGCTTCATTAGCAACAGATATATTATGTTTAGCACTCATTATGTAATTAGTAGCCAGCCTTTCAATCTGTAGAGGTGATAATGTTTTTAGAAGGATTTAGACTTAAACGTTCCGGGCATTAGCCGTAGCCTGGACACAATGACTTTGTGATGTTGAGCTCGAATTCACGTAATAACAGACATCCTGTATTCCATGCATAATTACAGTGTCTCGACAGTGTTTAATTACAAGGCTGATTGATATAGGACTGCAGAGGCAATTTTACAGTTCGTATTGGCGCGTTAATTTTGGGTAAATTACGGCTTGAATCATGTTGTATGACATACATGTATTTCTAATTAGGAGTGTTTTCCACAACAAAACACTTCCAAGTTGTCATTCCACATAAACTCATCTTTCTCGAAAAACAACAAAATGTGACATACTAGGCATTTCCATTGGGCGCTAGCGTTGAGGTCACGATCTAAACTCATTTTGTCTCCAAAGGGTTATGCCAATCAGCTGTCAAAGAGGCTACAAAAGCAACATTTCTCTGTGAAAATCGTATCGAAAATGACAGAGATTCATGTTAGTTATCTTTTTATAGCAGTGGTCGTTCACCACCCATGGTCAAATACCTCTCGTTTAGTTCGTCTTCGACGGAGGATGGATGGTGGGGAGGGGGTGGTGAATTACCCCTAGGTATTTTCTGAGTGTACGTGCGTGTATCTCTCAGGTCGATGGCAAAAAAATGTCGGTAGCGTGTTTATATGTACAAAACCGATTATCTATGTAGCGATTGCGCACTCAATGGCAAGCTGATATGCATGGATGTATACATATTGTTCGGTTATTATTCATTATCACACATTGAGTTACACGCCAATGGATCGTTTGGAATGATCTTATCCGGGGAAAACCAGAGTATAAACATCAATCAAAAAATCGTATTGATTGGTTGTGTCATTCGCCCGCCACTTTGATGATGAACCAAACGAAAGGCGTTTTACCACGGGGTGGTGAAAGACCGCCCTATATAGACATTATCTATTATCTATTATACAAATATATTACTCACCTGGGTGGTGATTTACCATTCCAATGGTCCTTTGTTTCTTTTATACAAAATAGCATGTTGTGACGGTAGGTTGATAACCAACTGCAGTAGAACCTCACCTAACGGACACCTCAATACAATGGACACCTCAATATTGTGGACAGGTTTGTCCAGTCACAACTTTTCCAAAGACTGGTGTCCGTTATTGATGGGAGTTTCAATATAGCGGACACCTTACTATTACGTACAGCTGAGCTCAGTCCCAAGGGTGTTCGCAATAGTGAGGTTGTACTCTACATCATCCGTGGTGAATTTCTTATGTGATCTCAAAATCTGACAAGAAGTTACATTGCCCCGGTCGTGCATATCTTTCAAATGAAAAATATCGACTTGCTTTATTGGCGAACATTTAGCCGTATGATCTATTACTCAATGAATGCCCGATATCATAGACCGCACGTTTGCTAGATGAAAAAAAATTGCAATCATTAAATATTTTTCAAAATTTCACACGAAAAGCTCTTGTGAAGCCAAATACTGAAAACAGTACTACATGTGTGAGCCTGAGAGTTTTACAAATACCCGCATTATTCACAGGGGAACAAACTGACAACTGGTTTGTAGATGCAGGTTCGTGTTGTCACGTGACTGCCCATGTGCTTGCTTTTATTGGGAGAGCGGTATTCACGATGTTTTGCAGAACACGACATTTGTCGATCGAGCGTTGTATACTAAATCGTAAAATTTTGACATCCTTCAAATAATTTGACAATTTTACACGGAAAAAGCTCTTGTGGAGGCGATGAGTGAAAACAGTATGGGAAAACAACTCCACATCAATGAACAGCAGTCTCAGCTGTTATGAATGGTTGCTGTACTAGTCTGTATCAAGGAACTTGGTGACGGCGTCTCCCTGGTTATCAATTACAGCGAGGATAACGAGAATAACAGACCACAAACGATCAACATGCGCCAAACATTGCCCGTTATCAGCCATTCCAGAAGTTTACAACAAATACCCAATCATATGAATGAGTTCCAAATGTCACCACTAAACCGCAAAATCAGTGAACCGGAATGGAAAACGGGAATTCCCATTGCATCTGTGCATGTAGGTACACGGTTTATGCTAATTTCCCAGACTGTTTGCAGTCATTTCCCCCCATGGCAGCTTTTCGTTAGTAAAACTGAAATATATTTAACTATTCCCAAAAATTTCACAATCTACTAAACGCGCGGGGGTATGCCTACATGTATCGGCAATTCATCAGATAATGACGTGTGCGGTCATTGCCCCCCACGAGCAATTTTCGTCAGTAAAACTGAAATTATTTAACTATTCCCAAAAATTTTACAATCTACTAAACGCGCGGGGGTATGCCTACATGTATCGGCAATTCATCATGCAAATAACAAACAATGAGGTGTGCGGTACGAGCAATTTTCGTCAGTAAAACTGAAATTATTTAACTATTCAGTAAAACTACAAACGCACGGATCGAATATTCGGGGATTTTCATTCATTTTATTCACAGGTACAGCAAGAGGATGACTTCCACGACTTTTGAAATCGTTAGTGCAGTGATGTGTCGAACTCTTAGCACCCGTTCGGGCAGTTTTGGTTTGGGCATAGGCCTGTGTCTGCTGTTTATATCATGACATGGGCGGGGCAGAGCCTAGTTATTCGCTCAGTCAATAAGAACGGGAAACACACTGGAACTGTGCTGACCATGGCCTGCGGTATGCACGGCAACAGCTATCGGGCAACAGATAAATGTACCGGTAATATGAGTGCAGACATTGTCCTCACTGAGAGCTTTCCGTTAGTAAAACCTTGGAGGAATTAAATTCCTCCAAGGTAAAACTGAAATTTATTTAACAATTGCAAAAATTTCACAATCTAGCAAAGGCACAGATCGGTGACATTGGGGATTCGGTCAATAAATTAACTAAGGGAAGGACTTTGACACAGGGAAGGACTTTGATATGTCGAAATCTTTAGCAATGTGCGGAGTACACAACGCTAGATGTAGGTAGCCTACTAAAGCGGGTGATCCACTGTCGCGATTTTGGCTTGAGACGCGGTTGCGTTCCCTTGCGGTTACCATATAAGGACTTCCGATTGCCATATAAGGCGATCGCAAGGCACCGCAACCCCGTCGCAAGCCCAAATCGCGACAGTGGATTCGCCGCTTAAGAGACATGCGCCATGGGATGGTGATTTTACCACTTGATTTACCACTAGATTGCAATTGATTTGATTTGAAAAGAGAAACAAAATATCATCATGCTTTACCGTTGATACAATATTTACCTCACAGCAGGATCATATTGAATTTCACGATATTTTCAAACTATCAGCACAGTGTAGCTTCACCAATGTGTCCAAAATGCTGGCATGGTACGTACTTCAAAGAATCAAGACTAGTAGATAACGGTCATACGGTGGTAATTTCAGACAATGGTAAATTAGACAATGGTAAAATACTAGACATTTCTAATCTTCATGAAAGTAATTGCAGAGCTCTGGTACATTCAGACATTTTACTTGGCTACTTTCTGAATTCAATACAGTGGTGTAGCTTTAACAGAAATCGTGTGTTGGAGTTTCCCAAGTAGAATCCTGCTCGTATTCTCACTTTTGTTGACGTAGGAAGCGTCCGTGTCATTTAGGCCTACCCTTGAAGTTGTGGATAGGATTTGTATGATGTTTTTCGTTAAAGCCAATCATGGCGCTGGTCTCTCTAATCTAGTCTCTCTAATGGAAAATTCGGCGCGCTCAATTTGTTCCCGTCAATTCGAAATTTCATCCCTACCTTTGGGCGTCAACTTTCATCGTTCACAATTTAGTGTAGAACAAAAAAGTGCCAATTTCTACCACTCCGTCTCACCTGGTTCGAATGTGCATGTACCATCTGATCTGGGTGGTATTGACCACCCTTCAATTCATTATAAAAACATGTACATTCCGATCAAGTTCATTCGAAACGACACCTCCGTGAAGTCCAAACTATATCAAGCGTCAGCATGAAAACAGCAAAATTCATCTTACTTTTCCTATACTGAGAGAGTGTAGATATTAGTGATAAACAAATCACTCTCAGCATTATTGTTTGTGAGGAAATATTTGCATAATATACTTTTTCGCCCAATTTGAAGGGGGTGGGGCAGAACAGACGTGCTAGGCCTTCGTAGATAAATAGACCATTTAAATGGAGAATTTGGCGCGTTCATATGGATTTGTGCACTATTTCTTCGTATCAATTCGAAATTGTCCCCCTGCTGTTGGACTTTCATCGTTTTTTCTACCACTTCCGTCTCACCTGGTTCGAATGTGCATGTACCATCTGATCTGGGTGGTATTGACCACCCTTCAATTCATTATAAAAACATGTACATTCCGATCAAGTTCATTCGAAACGACACCTCCGTGAAGTCCATATTAATCAAGCTTTTTGTGATAACGGTAGTATAGTTGATGGTTACAAGTCAGAATACAGAATACAAGTCGCTGCAGTGATAATGATGTGTCGCAATCTGAATCTGGTTTGGCGTAGACAAATACGAGCTGAACATGAATGGTTTCTTTCTTTAGCCTTGACAAAATAGTAATAATATTCTTAACCAATTTGCCTTGGCATGGAATTCGTGTGTCCTGTTCAGTCGTAAATCCCGTAAATACATATACTATTCATCCGAAAATTGTTCAAATACCAAATTATAACAATTGAATTATCCGCGTGTTGACTAGATTGCGAAATGTTTTGAATGCATGAACCACTGGCATGACTGGGTGGCAACTTCGCCACTGGATTGATTATAATCACTTAATCACATGTGTCTCGTTATCGCTTTAATTATATTCTACTCACAGCTGTCAATGACCAGTGTCACAACAGGAAGTCATGGTGGCGCAGTTGCGGGAGTCTAATTGATTAATGGCTGATATTGACACATTGAGCAATCGGAATTCCTGTGTAATCACTTGCTCGCGTGTGTGTCATTATCGCCTCATTAAACAAATCACTGCCACTTGACAGGCAAGTTGAGCAAAGAAAAATTTGTTTTAGGTTATGTTCTCCATATGCACTTTGTCAGAAACGTTTAAAAAATATGATTTTATGGTATGCTAATTTTCAAAACAAGTACCATCATGATGGAAACTTTACCACCGTTTGATACAACTGATTATAGATATTTGACCCCCGCATGGATTTCAGCCAACCAGAATCTTTTCTGAATTATGAAATCTCTAGAAAACCACAAAAACCAAAAATAACGTTGGTATCAATCGTGAATATTCACAAAAATAAATAGGCGGGACATTCCTAGGTATAAAAACTAACCGATCCCAGCACATTGGGTGATATGAATAAAAGCTAGCAGATGCTTTTACTTCAGATCTGTACAGCATATCGTAGTGCATTTGTATTGCAAAATGCAAGTAAAAGCATTCGCTAGTCTTTATTCATATGGCCCAATGTGACGCGTTGGTGTACCAGTATAGACTACACGAAAGAATATCGTTCGAAAATGAAATTTTTACTCACCAATAGGTCCTGTCTAATGGTCTCCAAAATCGGTGCACTGATTTCTGAACTTTGTTCAAAAAAACAGGGGTTGAATGATGTCCATTCGAGCTGACTATCTGATGGATTTTGCTGGTAATTTGAAGTTGCTTGTTCAAAGACTGGTTTCTTCAGCCCTGAAGGCCGTAAACGTTTTGCTGGGCGCTGATGGTACATTTTTGCTGTTGTAGTCATTTATAGTTGTGGCAAGTTTGGAGAGGTCTACATCTTTTATGCCAGTTCAGTGAATGGTATTGGAATGATGTCATCAGGATGATTGACACTTTTCGCAGAATAGCAAGCATCAGATGGTATCTGCCGCCCGTCTCCTCTATTATATCATCCAGTGGTAAATTATACACAATGCTCAATAAAGACCTACACTCACTGGCCATAAGTATTGCAACAAAGGTTTTTTTCTTAATTTCTCGGCAGTCAGTCATCAGTCTTTGATTTTCAAATGTTGATGTGATACTTATCAAAATATCACCGATGTGAGATCTCGAAGATTTTGAAGTGCAAGACGGCCAATTTTTTACAAAATGAAGACATGGGAAATTCATTCACAACTGCGAAAAATTAAGCTAAAACGTCTCATCGATTTCGTGTTATTTGACGTAGAAAAATGTCAAATTTTGTCAAAAATCTAGTTTTTTAGGAAAGTTCAATTTTCTTGATAACTGTGGCTTTTCATTTGATGCAACTGGGATGATGGGACACATGGGATGTCTGATTTATATCAGCAGCGTGATCTCACTTTTTTTTAGTTTTTTGATAATTTTCGATAATATCATATATCTTTCTTCGCAGTTGATTTTTCATTTTTTTTGTAAATTCTTCCTCATCATCAGGTTTCATTATCGTGAAAAGGAGCGAGCGATCCAGTATCACGTGAAGATTTTGTCATTTTCACGTTTTGATATTTCGTTTTTAAGGCTTGATATTTTCATCAGCAGTGAGATTTTTCATTCCGTATAGCCAACACAATGTTTCGTCATTAGTCCCGCAAAATATACTTGAAAATAGATGCAAAAGTATTAAAGGCGTGAGAGAAATCCAGAAATAAACCTATGTTGCAATACTTATGGCCAGTGAGTGTAACATCGGTGAGTGTTTCCGAAGCTCCGTATTCCCCCCCAACAATAGACGTGATCTAGAATGGTTGTTGTGCGGTTAGTTGACGCTTAATCCGTCAGGATGGAAACAAAAAAGAAAAAATGGTCAATGGGCCTTGTGCTTAGCTGACTATGACTACCAACTCAAGAGGCTGAAAGAGGGGAAACGAGATACAAGTACGAATAGTGTGCCTTTTTAATGGTTAGCAAGCAAAGCGTTCCCCGTGGAAATCAGTACAGTAGAAAGGGATTAATATCACTTTGTGAATCGAGATACATGTAGATGTCGTTTTAACCCACTGGGTGGGAAGGGGTTATATAGACGTGTGGCCATTTTAGTGGGAAATGATGTTTTTTTGACCCAATGTGAATGAAGTTTGTACGTACAGATTGCAGAAGAGTACGTCGTCGTTTATCGACCAATACAGAATCGGGAAATTACATCCTATCTTGCCTTTCAAAGGAATCGTTTTCAATTATCAATGCTGGGATTCGACCAGCATAGCAACCCCATGATTTCCAAATTATCAATGAAAGTATTGCAAAATATTTCACGGCTCAATATTGTCTTTAGAGATTACTTGTATGCAGCGGTCATTGGACCGAATTCATAAAAACTATTCCCACATTGGCTTTTTGTAGGCTTTTTCTTGAAGATGTATTTATAAAGTTTCACTTTTGCTTCATACGACAAGCAACTCCCTATAAGAATTATTGTTTCAGGAGCCGCTAATGCTTTGCTTTGGCTCCTGTTTACTGTAGCACTCTGTTTTTGCGAATAAAGCTATACATACATACAGGGGTTCGACACTTAATCGACACTGGGATATTTCTCATTCGTTCAGGGATCGACATTTTATCACCCAGAGTGGCGGGTTCACTCATCAGGAATTCACCACCCTTGGCAGCACTGGTCAGACTGCATTAGTGCGAACTCGAGCATGTCGTATTATAATAACTGTTTATACACAACGATGAAAGGGATGTTTTCCTTCCATTGGGTAATTAGACTGACGGAATTGGAGATAAACACAGTTGTTGGGAAGCAAACATTCTGGAAATTGCCTTTCTTTTTATCACATCTAGGTTTCTTTAGAGTGTAATTTGAATTGTAATGAGTAGAATAGTATTAACGCTTGGAAAGATTCATTATCCGTGAGTGTTTACCACTGATTACCGGTCTGTAATCAGTAGCCATTTCAATCTGTAAAGGTGATAATGTTTTTAGAAGGATTAGGCTTAAACCTTCCGGGCATTAGCCGTATCCTGGACAAAATGACTTTGATGTTGAGCTCAAATTCACGTAATAGCAGACTTCATGTCTGCATACATACATGTATAATAGAAATTGCATTGAATCAATAGACCCATGAAGCGTAATAACGAATTGCATTCACAACGATTTTGAATGTGCTAATTACTGTTGGTGACAGATTAGATGAGCTGATCTTGACCTAGAGGAATTAGGGTCCAGTGGTCATCAATTGCTTTGTTTAAATGCTAGTAATTAACCTGTAATTACTGACAAAGACGTTTTGAGTAACTGACCTGTAATTATTGGAAAGACATTTTTTTGAGTCCAATTCAAAGTTGCAATCAGTTTAGACTCTCAATTCCTTTAAAAACCGTTGTGAATGCTATCATTTTCATCATTCAAGATCTTATAAACGTGTTTACAATGAACTCTCTATCGCAAATAAAGCAGAACTTGTAAAAACCGTAGATTCATTGAACTTAGGAGGAATGTAGTCACTAACTTGCCCCGCCCACATTTGGGGAAACCTTTGGTACATTGAACACCTGTGTACATTGAACACTTTGAGCTGGTCCCGTGGGTGTTCAATGTAGGCAGGTTCCACTGTATTTTTATTTCTATTTCTGTTTCACCACGAATCTGCAGTTTGATCAGGTGTGGCATGAATCAGCGTTGAGGAATTGAGATTCGCCAAACGATAGCCCGCTATTGTATAAGAATTTATTCGAATTGTCATGGCCTGTCTCTCTAGCCGCATCTAATCCCTCACTAGGCTGAACAATAAAATCGGACTGTGATTCCAGGAGGACCTGGATTCCTTCCACGCCGTTGCAATGTCGATCAGCCCCTTAACGGAAATATGACACGTATAAAACCTTTTGCCATGTGGTAATGGGAGATACACAAAAAAATTGGTAAATTTCGCCCATTGCCATATGGTAAAGTCATTTACACGTGTCACATTTTTCGAAACGGGCGTATTCCCCGTATTTCTCTGTTTTTCTTATTATTTCCTTCCTGATGGATTAAGCGACAACTAATCCAACAATAGCCATTCTGGGCAGCGTCTAGTTGGGGAACATTGATCTACAGAACATAGTAAAACCTTGGTCACAAATTCATCGGGTTCCCGTGCGATTTTCCCCACCTAGCGACTTGCAGTGGATTTTAGATGAATTATGCCGAAATGTCTCAATGGATAAGTGGAAAGTAGACTGGATCAAACTGGGCGCCATAGAATTTGGCCAAAATGTCTGTTTTTACTCGCCGCCCGGGTCCTGGAGTGGATATGTGACCTAGGCTTAACACGCGACTGGTCCCGTTACGTCGGATGCCTATGAAACAAGGCCCAATCGATTCGTACGATCCTTTTACAAAATGACTGATTGATTGATTATTTATTTCCTTCATTTTAAAAGAGTATACATGTAATATAAAAAGCCGCCTTTCATGATCCAATTTTTCATCAACTTTTTTTTTAAATTCAGATTGCGGGTCTATTGGGTAATCAATGTGTAAACCCGCATGTCGGCTTTTATTGAACATTACTCAGAAATTTTGATGAAAAATTAGATCGTATACGACGGCCTTTAGAGTTTGTAAAGTTTTTAATTTTTTCATTATGTTAAGCAATTTGGATGATTCAGCAATCAGGAAGCGACTTTAGTTAATTTGAGCAATTGTTGGATTTCAAAGGAAAATCTTGTTAATCTGTATTATGTATTATCGGCTAATTAGAGGTTAGCCATATGGCACAATCACGCGTGTACGTCTCTGCTTGAATACACCCACCCACCCGACCACGGCGGTGTAGCGTTTTTGAGCGTTCCCCATCTCTCAGTGTTCCCCATCTCTTGTCTGACCGAATAAGTGGCTACTTGACAATATAGGACACACAAAGAAACGTGTCGATCTATCTGCTAGTGTTTCCAAAGCAATAAGGGAAAACACTGACCGAACGGAAACACTGAAAAAAATTTACATTTGTCCTGTGGATGATCGATTTTATGCGAGGGTTTTTCACCGGACATGTATTTATAGCGAAGGTCAAAGTACCGAAAGTACCTCCGAGTCGTTTGGTTCTTCATCAACGTACGGTGGTTGGATGGTGGGGTGGGTGTGGTAGAGTGAATGAGGGTGGTAAAACTGTATTACACCCGGTATTTTCTGGGTGTATATGCGTGTACGTCATATACATATATATTGTCCAGTTTCTCAGATTCAGATCACAAACAATTCTAAAACTATAGGAAGAATGAATAACGGTCATTGGGAAACCTGTAAATCCATTCTTGGACGTAGGGCGTTCGTGGCGTGCGACTACATGAAAAATTTTCACGCAGAAAATATCGCTCTAGGATGGTTCCCGCGACGTGCCGTAACGCGAGCCGTGTTGTATCGAATTATGGAGGATAACGTCAAATTCCCAGCATTCGCAAATTACAGAAATTTACTGGAAGCGCGAAACGAATATGGTGTTACAATATACTATCATTTGTATTTTATGGACCTGCAATGTGCCCGAGAAGGACTAAGTGATGACTTCAAACAGGTTCTGATAGATTTCCACCGCATCCACGTCAAACGCACCAAAGCGTTTCTGAGACATCGTCGGTTGTTCAACGTAAACAAGTTCTCCAAGATGAGACAAATTCACATTCATCGCCTATATGTGGAGACACAAAATCAATCGGGTTTTGTACAATACCAGCCCCTTTTCGGTGAAGATCTCAGTACGGTGGTGACTAAAATACTATGCGATTGGAGGAGAATTCCGCGACCCCTGAAAACGCGGAACGAAAGACACCCCATCAAAAGCCAATTGATCAATGAGACACAGACGAAAGCGAACGACACCGAAGACATCGAAAAGGTTGATTAGATTAATGTGAGTGGACACGTGTCAAAATGTTTGGAGTGAACCTGTGAATGACAGATTTCGATAATCGTCATTAGGCTACATTGGGTGGCAAAAGCGTTTGCGTCTGATTGTCCCATAATACTTCAGCATTACGTCATTACCCATCACCTCCCATTGCGTAAAGGACTGTACGGTGAACTCTACTTCAGTATATATATAGCTCTTGAAATAAATGAGAGACAAGTTGGAAAAACCGCAGACATGAATGCATTGAGATGTCTCGACGAACACCCATCGCTCGGGGACTTCAACTTTACCTGTGGAGAATTAAAGGTGAATGCGTCCCGTTTGCTACTCTCATCAACGCGCGGAAACAGTCGTTTTTTCAAAACCTATTTTTCAACATACAAAGACAAAGACACAGAAATGAACGTCAGGGAATTTTGCGGACTATCAGAAGAATTCTGGTCGGACGATGTGCTACATCGGGCGATACGAAATGTCATACAGTGCATGTATTTACCGTTAGCTATGCAAGATTTAGATCAACTCGATGTTTTACTTTGCACATTACTCATTGCTGATATGTGCCTGGTTTACAGTGCTGTAGAATACATATTCGATTTCTGTCTGAGATCAACCGTGGATGCCAATTTCGCAGATGACGAATATCTATTCGTACTTCATTTGGCACAAACCTATGGAAGTCTGATAGGCGGGACACGTGCGATCCCGATTCAATTCAACTGGAGATTTTGTAACAATTCGATTCTATTCCACACACACAAAGTGAAAACGGAAGATTTTTTACACTCGCCAAACCTGACTGCAAGTGTGTGGACAGCACTCCTACAAGAAAGTCATTATGCAGTGCTAAGTTTGCCGATTCTATATTCTGCCATTTCGAGGTGGGCGGATGTGAGCAACCCAAACCGACCATCTTTGCAGGACTTCGTTTATACTTGCAATTTCCTGACTTCTCGTGTGAAGTGCGACAAACACCTTCCACCGTTTCCCGAAGACGTCATGCGCTACGGTGATGAAATCGAAATTCGCGGAGTCATACAGCGTTACATCAACCAAGTGTTCGACTGGGCCGAAAAAGACATACAGCGGGCGACCGAAATGCTGGACATCGTACCTTCGAGTTCTCGAACTCCGAATAGGAAATTCTGCCTGAACACACATTACGTCAACATGAAGATAATCAATTTGACGCGATTCAACCCCAAGCCAGGAAATTTGTTCAGCGGGCTTTTATTCTCAGATTCGAACTTATACGCACTATACAAAACCAGCGATTCCAAACTTATCCTTGAGGCCTATGGGGGTGAAACCGTTGAATTGCCTGTCCCAGACTCGATTGTCATCAACGAATCATTTGGTTATTGCGTACGCACTTTCGCAAACAAGATATATCTGATTGGTATCGCAGACTTGGCGACGGAACGTCAACGCTGCTTGAATCGCAAGAGGAAGACATGTCGCATTCACAAGATTGCGATACATGGATCAGCGGCATGTCGTACCGTTTTTCAGCTGTTTGAAATGAGACTTGAAAAATTGGAAACATTCGAATTAATCGCGGAAATCCCTGCACACGATTTGGGAATACCGTCGGGGGTTACACGGAATCCACGCCCGATGTACGTGCGTAAATATCCACGCTTGATGGTATTAACAAACGGAGATGTAGAGGTGGTGACGCTCACGTTTTACATGATGGAACACGCGAAAAAGGCAGACCAAGCCTTCTATTGCAACATCAAACACACGAAGCAGAATTTGCCAAACGGGCGATTTCAGATAGCGCTCAATTCGTATCGTGCATCGGGCTCTGGCGTAGTGCACGTCGCCCGCGACAAGATTATCACACCAGATTTCCAACCATTGCCAGTGGGAACGCGCGGTTGCATGTGGGACGAATATTTTCGCAAATATATGTCTTTGGAATGCTTGCGGCGAGAAGACGACACGATGATATTTAGAATGGGCGATTCTATACTGACTTTCGATGAGATCAGCTGTCGGTTAGTTCCAATGGAAACTCTGGACCCTGAAACTGTCATCACCCTGAAACACGTCTCACCGTGTCCGCCGTTTTTACATAGACAAGCGAAAATAGACGAACTGTACATCAACTTCTGAACGAATGAATGTTGTACAAGATGCTCGTCCCGTGCGCTGGTCTGCGAATGTGGTCATTCCAACAAGACAATGTCATATTTTCAATTCAAAGATGCAATAAGAATATCGCCTAATAGAACTCAATGTAATGGTGGACATTTTTCACATCAAGCACTGAAACTGGGACCCACGCGTGGTTAACTTGCCACGAGATCATAAATTTACTCGCTATGGGCGTAATTTATGCCGTCTTGAAAGAGTTAAAAACTGCCTATTGACTTTAGTTCTCAGAAAATGTTCCTCCATCAAAATGACAAACTTAGGTCCATTTTCCATCACTAAACTAAGTATCTAAATTGACAATTCTAGGTCGGGATGACAAGTCCAGGTACGGAATTTGATGAATTTTAGATACTCAGTTTGGTGATAATGTAAACGAACCCTAGTTCCTCAGTTTGATGAGGAAAAGTAACTATTCATTAGAAATGGATTTTGTTATGCAATACTTATTGCATAACCATGAATATCACATGCGCTGCATTCTGTTAGGAATTTTTTTACAGAAATTGCCTGCACTAGAGTTTCGGGACGTGACCTGTACATTTCACCCTTTTGAGACTAATCTCACCCCGTGTCACACAACCAGGTTTCAAAACCTATTTAAATACTCTAAATAAAGAAGACAGGATTCGTTGTTCACAAGTACTCATTCTTCAGAGTGAGAAGTACTGATAGGCATGTGACCATTCAATGCGAAAAGTATACACAATCAAGACCTGTTCAAACTGCGACCAGCCACACCCGAAGTTAGATGGAAGCAATACATTCAATTGTCCATCGCGTATACAGTTATTTGAGTCTGCAATTTCACAGATCACGTCCTGAAACTCTGCTGCAGACAATTTCTATAAAACCCTCTGTTTTCTAACAATGTGATCCAAGTATCCGAAATGACAACATAGGACTGCCACTGCAGATTCGCGCCAATTCGGCAATATGTGATAAAAGTAGTGTGGATTCACTGTGCAGCGCAGAGCATAAATAAACTTACTGTATAAAACATTGTGGTCATAACAACGAAAGAATTTTCGAAGTTCAAACGAAAGCCATCAGGACCGACAGTCATGAAACTTTCATCGCGACAAAATTTCTCTGTTATGCACTAGTGCGTTGTAACTGCCGGTGCGAATGTGTTAATATCAGGAGCTCACACTTACCTTTCCTTTAAGAACTTGAACCTATAATTTTCCCCTCAGAGAACTTTTAATACAAGTTTGTAGATAATCGTTTGCTCAACACTCTGTCTTCCTAACATCCAAATTAAACCGCAATTAACACCGACACGCCATTCCACTTGATTATTACGCCTTCTTTAAATATCACTGCAAATACTAATCGATCAAGCTTGTCATTAATATGGATTGTATGGTTTATGTATTATACTTTTAAAAGCAATTGATCAATCCTAATTCTATCTATAATGTATAAGTGAATGTTATTTTTGTAATATCTTTCCAGAAATTGCCTGCATCAAAGTTTCAGGAACTTCTGTAAATTTACATATGGTGTGATTTATGTGACCCTCGATTATTTAGACTCCATTTGACTGTCCAGAATGATTCTGCGAACGTATGAAAATATAATTTGGTTAGTCTCCAGTCAAGTCTCTGTTAGCATTTAATTTGAGTCTGTAATTTTACAGATCACAACCTGAAACTCTGCTGCAGGAATCTTCTGTAAAATTCGTTTTTTTCCAACAGTTTAATCATTTAAGTGTGTATGTATCTTCTATATATATTATGTTTATATGTCAAATAAACAGCCTATCTATCGGTCTATCTTTAGATGAAATGAAATTATGTTTTTAAGTTTGACTAATTGACTCACAAGGAATAAATATCATGGACCTACAGAGTACACAGTGCCCAATTATTGAGAGGGTTTCAATGGGTTTCAATGTTGTGGACACCTCACTCCCCATAATTCACCTGCTGTGTGAGCTTACCTCCGCGCCCTCATTTGCAGATAATACGTGACTCAGCATGAATTCGTAGCCACTTGCAATCAAGCCTGGCCGCGTGGTATAATTTGATAATAACATATAATCTTTTTTCTGAATGCGTCACCGATATCATAGACCATTCGTTTACTAGATCACAAAATTTTGTGATCATTTAAATATATTCCAAAAATTCACACGAAAATGTTCTTGTGGAGCAATGAGACTGAAGAAGAGTCTAGTAAAACGGAGCCCCCGTCCGTTGACCACCCGGGTAGGAAAGTTAACAACTAGCCGCGGCCTTGTTACCTGTTATGAATGTTTATTCTAAAAATCTGTATCAAGGAAGTTGGCGACGGCGTACCCCTAAACCGAGAGCAGACCGACCTTAGCCTACGACTGGAAGCAACTACCAGAAACGCCGTTGTTTTCGATGGTTTTACAATAGATTTAAGGTGGACCTTAATGTTAAGGAACGTTCTAAAATACGGCCCTATGTACTAACAGTTCGTGTAGTACAGTGGAACCTCTCTATAAAGGACACCTCAGGGACTAACAAATACTGTCCCAAATGGAGAGGTGTCCTGATTACAGGGGCCAAAATGAACAGATTTGATGAATTTGGGACCAACTTCGGTGTCCCGAATGGAGAGGTGTCCTGATTACAGGGGCCGAGATGAACAGATATGATCAATTTGGGACCAACTTCGGTGTCCTGAATTGAGAGGTGTCCTCCTGGCAGAGGTGTCCGCTGAGGGAGGTTCGCCTGTATATCAATCTTATCCCCTTCCTTTCTCAGAACACCTCCGTCGAATCCAGACTAACCATGCTCGCGAGGTGGCTATAGCCTTCTGCGCAAAATAGGCCTACTGAATCACAAAAAAAACCCCAATTAAAAAAGTAGATTTCTTGTGATAGATACACAACAGGGGACAATGGCTGGTATTTATAAAAGTTAGCAAATGCTTATGCTTAAGATTTGCACAGCGAGGTCCAATGTAAATGTACTACAAAACTTGAAGTAAAAGCATTTGCTAGCTTTTATTAATGACGAGCAATGCAATTGTTTTTGTGTCATCATAGTTGTTGAACTTTCAGTACAAAGCATCATCTGTGCAAGTTTCAAGCAAATCGAAACAATAGTTTCAGAGTTACGCCGAACTTGTAACAACCCTTTATTTCTGCCCAGTCACTTTCGATATTGTCTGCCTAACCACCGATCTCATTATCTACCATTGCATGTCGTATTCTTACGTAAGAGGGTGGTGAATATCGCCACCCTCTTACGTAAGAGAATGGCAACATCGACATCTTCAATTATTTAAACCGTGGAGAAATTTCAAAAAAGTCACGGAATCACTCATGTGGTGTGTTTGTTTAGTAATTAACATCTCGATAAGCCCATACACAAAGGGATCGGTGGTGGCGATGATGAAACCTTTGAAGTGAGCAAGCCATTCAATTTTTGCAATTCAAAATCACTTTGTGTAGGCTACAACGCTAAATCATTACATGATTTCAGTAGCATTGTCATTTTTTTCTTTTTGGTTTGAATAGAATCTCGTAGTCTTACGTAAGAGGGTGGCAAATGGCGGAACGCTGATATCGATACTCTCTGCAGGGATGGCGCATAATTGGGTGTTTACTGCGAGATGTAATTGGCTTTTGTTGTGCACATTTGTTGCTTCAATGATCGTAGACAATATAGTATTCCTCCCTGACGACGGGGCATTATCACGGTCAAGTGACGTTTTGAAATGCGTGTTGAGCAAGACATTAAATTTTTGAAATTCAAAATCACTTTGTGTAGGTTACAAAGAGGACAATTCGCATGAATACTTTTGACTCTATTTACCGACAAACTCATGGGCCTAAAACATGATTAACGCAAGTCTACGTGACACAGGCCATGTGAAATTCTGCGGTGAAATAACGACTATTCCTTGTCTTTCTAGACCTCTGAAATCTAGCATTGTCTCCCTAATTAGTGACGAGCAATGCAGTTATAGCATGCCGTTTTCGGCCCCCATTGAGGAGGCATTTTTGAGGAGGTAACCGTCGGTCATAGTTGTTAAACATTCAGTACAAAGCATCATTTGTGCAAGTTTCAAGCAAATCGAAAGAGTAGTTTCAGAGTTATGCCGAACTTGTAACAAACCTTTATTTCTGCCCAGCCCCTTTCGATATTGCCTGCCTAACCACCGATCTCATTATCTACCTTTCATCATCAGTACATTGTATGTCGTAGTCTTGCGTTTATTTAAACCTTTGGGGACTAATCTCGCCCTGAGGCACACAGCCAGCTTACCAAAATTACGAGGAGACAAGACATTCAAATGTCCATCGTGTTTAGATCGTGACCTGAACGGTGCTATCAATTATATTCAGAAAGCCTCTGAACGACATTTTTCACAGCAGAACTAAAGTAATGTACGTGGTTGACTCGCCACGAGATCATTTATTTTACCCATTAGGGACAGAATAAATGCCGTCTCGAAAGAGTTAAACCTTGGAGGAATTATACGATTGACTCCCCGGAACAAATAGGCCGATCTTATGGAAATGGCCGAAGCTTAAGAGGAAATTTCGAAGTAACGGAATCACTCATGTGATGTGTTTGTTTAGTAATTAACACCTCGTACACAAAGGGATCGGCGGTGGCGATGATGAAACCTTTGAAGTGAGCAAGCCATTCAATTTTTGCAATTCAAAGTGATTTTGTGTAGGCTACAAAGAGGACAAGTCGCATTACATGATTTCAGTAGCATTGTCATTATTTTCTTTTTGGTTTGAATAGAATCTCGTAGTCTTACGTAAGAGGATGGCAAATTACAGTCTTCAATTATCTGAGCAAGCAGGCGGAACGCTAATATATCGATATTCTCTGCAGGGATGATGCATAATTGGATGTTTACTGCGAGATGTAATTGGCTTTTGTTGTGCACATGTGTTGCTTCAATGATCGTAGACAATCCTCCCTGGCGATGGGGGATTCTCACGGTCAAGTGACTTTTTGAAGACATTAAATTTTTGAAATTCAAAATCACTTTGTGTAGGTTACAAAGAGGACAATTCGAATGAATTCCTGTGATGTGCCTCCATTTACCCACAAACTCATGGCGCTAAAACATTGATTATTTACATGATTTCAGTAGTCCGCATTCCTTCATCATCGCTATATTGTATTTCGTAGTCTTACGTAAAAGGGATGTAAAATCACCACCCCTCAGCGACGTCATTAGGAGCCGGCTACTTTTTCAAGGTTGTTCAAAAGTTTTCAAATAAAGTAAAATAAAAGTCCTTCATAATGACGTCCAAACTCAGTGCCGTCATTTTCCAAGTGAAAACAATTCATTTCCAACCTCCCTAACACAGCTATTAGCCCCGATCTGCCGCCCTTCACTGAATTGACCGGACTTCAGCATCTAATCAGACAGAGCTTGTTATATTTCCAAGTCCATTTCTCTCAAACCCCTGACTGAATTAGCTGTATAACCTATTTGGCTGTAATGCAGAAATAATGCACTACTTTCCAGTCATATCAAATTTGTTGGCTATTCGTCTCACCGGGATATACGATAGCTCATTTCAGTGACATTGGGTCATATGAATAAAAAAATGCTTTTACTTCAAATTCGTTCGGCATTGCACAACGCATTTGTATTGCAAAATTCGAGTAAAAGCATGTACTAGTTTACCAAAACAACTCGTTCGATACGAATGTTTGGCGGACATCACCTACGCCTCGAATATTTTCATAGGATGGCACATGCCACCCTGCAACCGAAGGGATTTCCCAGTTTTATCGTTCCCTTTGTCACCGTCAAGTGTCAATGTTTAATCTTTACGCTAATACTGTTATTCATCGTAATTTATTTTACAAAAGACGCCGTCTCATTGTCAACCACTTGTTATAACCTGTCATGTAATATTGTGCAATCAGGGGTACAATCAACCTTGATTAGAGGAACACACGTATTTACGCTCGTCTCAATGAGCAAGATAATTGTCGTCGCCTCATTGTCAACCACTTGTTATAACCTGTCATGTAATATTATGCAATCAGGGGTACAATCGCCCTTGATTATTTCAATCTCCTACAATTATAGAGTTTACAAACTTTGGAATTTTTCTGTGTTAACAAGAAGACGCATTTCCAATCTAAGAAACAATTGAAGGGACTCTAGAGAGAACCGGCGTAACAGCAAACAATGTTCCCTGTAAAAAGTTTCGGTTCAATGACAGAATGTGCATGGCTATAAAGACAAATCACCAGAGATTAGAATGTAACATTATTCCTGGGACAGTTTTTCCTGGGGACATTTTATTGATCAACATGAGAAACGTCATTCACATGATGCAATTTGAGTTTGTGTATTTTGCAAATATTGGAATTTCCCTAAGATTTTTCTGCCGAGGTGTGTTACAGTAGCAAGAAGCATTACCAAATTGAGAAAGGTTTTCCTTCTATTTTCTAATAATTGACCGCATGTACGATCATGCTGAATTACGTTTGTCACTCGATCTCATCTTCATTTTGCCGCACATGAGGCCAGGTGTAAATCACCAAAATTAGCATCATTATTTGTGTAACATGTATATGGTCGTCCAATTAGAGAAAAGGCACAGGGGTTGGGGGTCGAAAATTTTCGAATTCTTGGAAGTTGAATTCCTATTAATCATAACAATGGTCGTCGAGTGATTGCACAGGCATTGTACTCTGATCCACCCTTTGATCTAACATGTCGATGATATGGGTTTCATTTTCTTCCTTCATTATCGGTATATTTTAGTCTTACGTAAAAGGGAGGTAAAAATTACCACCGTCAATTATTTGAGCAAACAGACGGATCTCGTCATCTTCCCTTCTCTGCAGGGATGACGTAGTCTTACATAATAGGGAGGCAAAATTACCATACAATGACCCCCTTCCAAATTGATACAAGTATGATGGAATGTTAGTGGACCTGTAGTGATTGACCTTTTCCGAGCACCTCATACCTTTATTTTTAGCACTCGGAATTTCATGGTTATCGCGCATGTCAAATGTAGTCTACCATGCATCGAGTTGAGTTAAAATTACAATACTTTTCATAGAATGACACGTTCCAGATGTTGTCTCTTTACAACCTCTTCAGACCAGCGAATAATGCAGTGGCCTCTGAGTGTGGCTGATGCTAGTTTTACTGTAGCTTAACAGCTGACCTTGTCTCAGAAGAGTTCAACTTACACTTCATGTGCCATCAGTTAACTTGACAGGCCAGATTTCAACACGCCTGTCAGGCGTTCACCCCCCATGATGCACTTTAATGGCATCCACGCGTTCGTGGCAAGTGATAATTGCACCCTCATTGTGGGAGAGATTTATTTACAAAGGATATCATAACATATAGGGCCTAGGCTAATAAGCGTGTTTGAACGCAGGTGATTAACATTGATTTATAGTCAATTAGACATCTGGAGAGAACCGGCGTAACAGTAACAATGTCCCCTGGAAAAAGTGTCGGTTCAATGACAGAATGTACATGGCTATAGAGACCAATCATCAGTGATTAAGCCAGAGTCCAGGGCACAATCGCGGGAAATTCTATAAATACCATGATGATGTCAGCCATGGAGGAATTCCGTGCGATTTTGATATGATTTGGAAGTGCGCTTTCTTTCATGTCTTTCTGCATTACAGCCGAATAGATTACATGTATTACGCCTATAGAGGAAAAATAGGAATTTAGTCAGGGGTTTGAGAGAAATGAACTTGGAAATATAGAATAGAAAAGCAAGGTCCGTCAGATTTATAGATCGGGTCACTTGCATTTGACCACAACGCTCGTCAGATTAGAAGCACTGGGCTGTACAGTTCAGAAACCTGCACTAGGGCTACAGCGTACCTGCTCCTCGTGTGCACTGTTAGTTCCATTACTCGGGTTAACTCATACCTTCTTGCGCATGCGCACACTGTTGACTTGGTGTTTGCTGCTTTGCTCACATGCCCATTAACGGGAAAATGTATGACTGACCTTGAAATACCCCATGAATAAAGCAAGCGTCTGATAACGGAATGGGAGGTGACACATACAGGGTGAAGGGAAAGAATGTCCTAGGAAAAACTGTCCGGGGAACTAAAGATCCTCGTTACATTCTAATCTCTGATAATTATTGGTTTCTATAGGGCCTACGCATGCCGCTTATTCCGTCATTCAACAATAAAAGTGGACACTTTTTACAGGGGGTACTTTTTACTGCTACACCGGACCTGTCAACACGTTTTATCCCACAAGTCTTGGTTATCAATCACTGCACAGGCATTGTACTCTGATCCACTCTCTGAACTAACATGTCATGATACGGGTTTCATTATCTTACTTCATCATCGGTATATTGTATGTCGTAGTCTTACGTAAAAGGGAGGTCAATTATTTGTCAATTATTTGAGCAAACAGGCGGAACGCTGATATGATCTCGTCATCTTCCCTTCGCTGCAGGGATGACGCATAATTGGGTGTTTATCAAGAGATTTCCGCCCGCCGTGAACATGGTGGACTGTGTTCGCTTCAATGATCGTTGACAACACAGTATTCCTCGCTAGCAACGGGGGATAGGTGACTTTTTTGGCAGACAATTCACATGAATTCTTTTGATTATATCTCCATTTACCGACAAACTGAGATCCTAATGATTTCACAAGTATATTATCCTCTCAGAGCCATTTCTGCAAACATTCTTCCCCTCTCTACAGGGATGTCGTAGTCTTATATAATAGGGAGGCAAAATTACCATACAATGACCCCCTTCCAAATTGATACAAGTATGATGGAATGTTGGTGGACCTGTAGTGATTGACCTTTTCCCAGCACCTCATACCTTTCTTTTTAGCACTCGGAATTTCATGGCCGAATTACGTTTGTCACTCTATCTCATCTTCATTTTGCCGCACATGAGGCCAGGTGTAATTCAACAAAATTAACATCATTATTTGTGTAACATATGGCCGTCCAATTAGAGAAAAGGCACAGGGGTTAGGGGTCGAAAATTTTCGAATCCTTGGAAGTTGAGTTCCTGTTAATTTATCATAACAACGGTCGTCGAGTGATTGCACAGGCATTGTACTCTGATCCACTCTCTGATCTAACATGACGACGATACGGGTTTCATTATCGGTATATTGTATGTCGTAGTATTACGTAAAAGGGTGGTAAAAATTACCATCGTCAATTTTGAGCAAACAGGCGGAACGCTGATATAATCTCGTCATCTTCCCTTCTCTGCAGGGATGACGTAGTCTTACATAAAATTACCATACAATGACCCCCTTCCAAATTGATACAAGTATGATGGAATGTTAGTGGACCTGTAGTGATTGACCTTTTCCGAGCACCTCATACCTTTATTTTTAGCACTCGGAATTTCATGGTTATCGCGCATGTCTAATATAGTACTGGTACCAGATATTGTCTCTTTACAATCTCTTCAGACCAGCGAATAATGGAGTTGCCTCTGAGTCTGATTGATGCTAGTTTTACTGTAGCTTGACAGCTTACCTTGTCCCAGAAGAGTTCAACTTACACTTCATGTGCCATCAATTAACTTGACTGTCTGGCGTCGAAAAGGATTTCACCCCCCATGATGGGCATTCACGCGTTCACGGCGGGTGATAATTGCACCCTCATTATGGGACAGATTTATTTACAAAGGATAAAACGATATCATAGGCTAATAAGGGTGT
Organism: Notospermus geniculatus; assembly: GCA_002633025.1. Lineage (NCBI taxonomy): Eukaryota > Metazoa > Nemertea > Pilidiophora > Heteronemertea > Lineidae > Notospermus > Notospermus geniculatus. The sequence goes on along the minus strand of NMRB01001104.1, from coordinate 77,622 downwards.
TTGAACGCTGGTGTTAACATTGAATGGTATTGATTCCCAGACGGAATCGGTTACCGTACAAAAAAGGAGAAAAGCTGCGACAGTTACAAATATTGGTATTTTCCAAAAATTTTCTGCTGACTGACGTTGTTGCAGTGAGCAATCGAAATTATAGGCCTACAAGATGGTAAAATTAAAGAGTGGTAATTCACCGCCTTTACNCACACGCCATCTATCCAAAAGAACATGAACAACCAGAAAACTGCCTCGTCAATAATATCTCTGCAAATCCCTTCGCCTTCGCATCTTGAACTATGCACAGTGTCGAGTTCGGGGACCTGTAGCAGGATTGAATCCAGAGTCTGAGATCTCATTCTGCAAGAACTCTTTCAATGAATTTACTTCCACTGGGGAAATGATAGATGGCACCACCTTTTTCACTTTAGATATACACTACTCAAAAAAAATAAGGATCACTTTTTTCATAATTCATGATTCCGTTTCAGGTATTGCTTCAGAAAAGGTCATGCAACAACTGAAATTTACCACATTTCTAATTCATGACAGTATGTTTGATGTCATACAGGGCAGCAACATCATACCCTTTTCAGCTAGCTGTAGGAAGTGTCACTTGAACAAGTTGTGCACAAAATCACAAGTGGTCCCTAACTTTTTTATATCAGACCTGGCTAGGGGTTGATGAGTCAGAGGAGTTCTGTGTTGGTCTGAATCCTTCAGTGGTATGGAATGAAGTGTGAAATAAGTTTGCTTCTCCACTATATGCCACATTAGGCCTGCAGAAAAGTGCATACAAACCAGCTGAGTACTGAAAATTCAATTTTATTACAAAAAATATAACTACAGGTACTGTATCATACTACATGGACTAAGTAACATCATTCTAATCCACCATTATACTAAACTGTTGGTAGGTGGAATTTTCACACCCTAATATTTAAAGAACAATTTCAAATAGTTGAATATCAATGAAATCCATAATGCTCATGTTGATTTAGGATGTATTCCGGGATGGTTCCAGCACATGAGAGTCCATCTTTGGTGGCGGACCATTCGAACCTAGCATGATGTGGATGAATTCCGCAGAGTCTGATCGCGACCACCTATGCGTATCGATTGCAGTCTGGTTGCTGTGATGCGCCTGAGTCCTGACGAAGAAAACATCTGCAAATAGAAAGAACAATAAGATATACCGGTAACCATTTTCGGTCAGCTTGTCATCTCATGTTGTGGGGTGTTTGTCACAATTGGAGAGCATCTTCCTCAGTCGAATCCCCTAACTGTTCTATCAAATTCAAACACATCATTTTTACCTTGTTCTTGCATTGAATTAGAGGAGCAGTCAGCTGCGCATATTGCCAACAGATGGCAGCAAAAGTCTCAGCAGACCAATGTACAGGAAAATCTGTGTGATTGCTGTTTGATCGATAATGACTGGGTCCACTGGATGCATTGAATTAGGCCGTGGTGACACCTATTGGTCAACTCGCTAACAGTTCCTATTGAATGCACTGAATACTCAGTCTATCCCAATATTGAAAATAATGCAGGAACTTTTGGTTCAGTCCACTGTTTCAAGACAACTAGACTGAAAACAATGAAAATGTCACCCTTCACCTTTCCTTTCCAATTTTTGACAAAACCTGCCCATGACACCTAAAAATTCTGCAAATTCTGTAAACAAAGATTCGTTCCCTTTTGTATTCAAATGTTTTGGCTGACAAATCGCTTTAAAGGTGTCAGGGGGCAGTTGTGGAGAAATTTGAGGAGCAACACACACATTCATCAGTCTCAAAAACTGGCTTCTCCATGTAGTTTTCATTCTACCACCCGTTCATAGGTGGCAGCACCTTGTGTTGGTTGTCAGAGTGGAACTGCAACACTGGAACACTGGTGATTTCTGCACTTGGCCTTTTTTGGACTGAAATAAACCCAAAAGTACCTGGATTGTTTTCAAAATTGGGAACCAAAAATGAAGATACCTGTAAACTTTTGGTGGATAGTGGTGGACTTGTGTAACCTGTGGTGGGTTACTACCGAAGCCGATCAATGTTTTCTCTGGTTCAGCTCAACCTTCTTGGAGTCCAATCACTTGACAAGAGCCTTGGGCCTCCACTAACGGTCTGCCTTTGATTGTAGTGTCTTCTTCCGTCCAGGTGGCAGTGGAAAATCAATCGAATCCATCGGAAGGGGGCTGATGTTTTCATCTGGTGCTGAAATGAGTTACTTACAATCAACACAAACTGACAAGGCATTCAGGGCATGCTGCATACTAGAACGAGACATATATCACAACTATCTACAAGCACTGCCGTAACAGAAAGCATGCCAAATAAGAATGAGGCAAAACATTAACACACATCGGACAGGATGTAGGACAGTGACACCACCAACACCAAAATAAAAATATATGAGGCACAAGAGTCATAGTCACTTACTGTGAATTGAATATTCTGGCTTGGGTAGACTTGCTTTCGATGGTGGTGATATGACTCATAGCTCAGTTCCGCGAACTTTTCTGGTGCAGAAATAAATGTCTGAAAATAAATAACAGATATTTCAATTGCTACCCTGTCAAGAGAGAAACTGCATTATCTGATGTTTTCACCAAACTCTGATGAAGACACTTTTGGACATCAGCTCCACCTATTGGAAATATCAAATCTCATGGTTTGCAAACTCATGACAACACCATGTACAGTCATGCAATCCGAAGATTAGGGGTCGGATGCCATGGATGGTGTTATTTTTTATTTTGGTGTTGGTGCCCAGAGTGACTGGGGGACTCACTCTGGGCTAGCCCGAAAAGCCTGAGTGAGTAATCGAACACACTAAAAGAAAAATGTGGTGAATAACAGGCATGTTGCAACTGTAAATGTTGTCGTACTGCGATGACTACAAGAGATGGGTGGATGAAAAAAAGGCCCTGATCTAGCAGAGATTCCCTTCAAGTGAAGTCACCAACTGTCATGGTTTTGAGCTTGCCTCTGATCTAGCAGAGATTCCCTTCAAGTGAAGTCACCAACTGTCATGGTTTTGAGCTTGCCTCTGATATAGTGAAGATTCCTTTCAAGTGAAGTCACCAAATGTCATGGTTTTGAGCTTGCCTCTGATTT
>NMRB01001104.1:55255-70585 GCA_002633025.1 Notospermus geniculatus | reverse complement strand
TCATAATGCAGGTTCACTTCAGCTTCCATCGCCTGAAACAATAAGGTGCCAATCATTAAGGGGCTGTCTCAAAATTGTTTTGATGCCAAAAAAGATGAAATAACTTCATCTGGGGGAGGGGGTTCTCGATTTGGGGAAGCCCACTTCATCTTTTTTGAAAATATTGGCATCACTCTTTTTTACAGGAGAATAGATTTTACCATAAATAAACACTGCTTTCTTGGTTTACTAGTGTCTGCACATGTTTTTCTTTATCATCTTTCCATGCCTACCATCCCTACTGGATGAAGCCAATGGCAAGTGCCCATTTCATCTTTTCAAGGGGGTCAAGGAAGAGATGAAGTCACTTCATCTTTTTTGGCATCAATGTAATTTTGAGACGGCCCCTAAGAGTATGCTTGGGAACCAGTATCCAGGATTGGGAATGAACCAATCTTTCACTGCTCACCTTGACATTTTCATCGTTACTGCTGTTCTTCTCGGACTGCCACTCTAGTGAGAGAGAGAAGGTTGGAGCATGGTGTGGGTAGTCAGGCGTCAGCACAATACTGGCCTTTAGCTTAGCTGAAAGAGATAAAATCAGTTACAGTGTGGTAATTCAACAAGTGTTCAACAGAAATGAGCAATCATTTCCCCAACAACTCACCAGATCCTCTTTCAATTAGTGCAGCAAAGAACACATCGGATTCCTTTGCTAAACCAGCATCTACCAAATCTTTGGTGTGAGGCAAAGCCTGGAATACAAAATGTTCAAATGTGATTTTGTGATATCTTTCACAGTAAACAGGCTTGTTACATTGTCTGTATTCAAATGGGGGTACAAGCTTCCTTCTGCAGTTCATCGCCATGTACATGTATAGTCTGACTCAACCTAGAGGGAACATGAAAGGAATGTGAGTTATGCGAGTTATCGGAAATGTGACATGAACTGTGGTTTCTTAATAGACCCAAATAATCCAAGTGGAGAGGGTCTCTAACATGTCTCTAATAGCCATTGAATGTAGAGTGTCCTAAACCACAAGGCCTTGCATTTCACTTGTGGTCAATGAATGGTCTATTTCGCCTTCCACACATTCCGTTCATGTTCCCTCTAGGTTGGGTCAGACTATATAGTCCTTGTACAGAGCCTATCTGTACGGCCTTCAATTCGATAGTTTCTTTCCAATATTCACCTTGTATTCCAAGAATGTTTCTCTTTTCCATGATGTGACTTTTGAATGAATCTTGACTGGGAACAGCTTCTGGAATTGTTTTGACACAGATATCGTTCCATGTTCTGAAAAGATAGACACTCCCAGTTATATAGATGTGTGGGGTTTGATATATTATTTCCTCCACCAGGAATATATTCCAGTATCCAATATGGTTGCTGTGGTCGCCATATTGAGACATAGGAGATTCAGACGATCTGCTGGTTTTGTCACCACTATTTGGTGTGACCTTCTGAGGGAGTAGAGTTCACTCTACCTTGGAATTTAGGGGTTGTCACTTCACTTCATTCAGCACATCTTCTCCTCGCTAGTCCTCTCGACTGCCTTACACTCGACGTAGGAAATTGGGCAGGAAATTGGGCGTGAACTTCTGAGTGCTCCATGATTGACTAAAATAAAAGAAAATAATGTGGCTTATGACATGTGACTATTTCTCCTGTTACACCTTATGATGTACACACGAAATCTATCTAGCCTTTTCCAACTCTATAAAATCACAAACTGTCACAAGTGAAACGCCACATCGTCATTCCTGTGCTGTTGAACACTATTTCAGCCCAACATCAAATGAATTGGACGAGAATTCTGAAAATATTCAGCCGAATAGCAGACTGGACATATCACATGCATTGTGCACTATGAACACGATGAATGCATTGATTGATGTATACTCAACCAGCATTGGCCGCAGTGCAGTGCAGATGTTGACTGAATCCGCCTCGGTTCGAGGGCTAATTTCTTCGCATTTTCAACATTTCAACCGTTCTAAGTTACCTTCAAATTATTAGTCCCGTATTCTATACAAATGCGATGTAATCCTGAGGAAAGAAATTCGAAAAAATTAATTTATTTTGATCGATTAGGCCACCGATGCCATAGTAAACACAATATTCACAATCGGATTTCATGGATTTGTCACTCGTCGAGTGTACCGATGTGACGTCATAGGCCTAGCCTGAGTGGTGATGGGAGAATTTTAGTTTATAAAAAAATATTTAGTTTCGTCCAATCAACACAAATTTTCAACAATGCATGGAATTAAATTTTCCCAATATTTGAAACAAAATCTACACACGGTCTATTTCATTCCAAATATTGTTCAAACCCATTAGGAGAGAAGATTTGTAGTTCCATTTCAATTATGAAGAGGTCGCCATCATTGTTCCTCGGCTAATAGCTCTGAAAACGGTTGGAACCTGATTAAGTAGTCACATCGAATATTTGTACAAATCCCTACACATTTGTTTGTGCAAAGGTCAAAAATTCATCCACCTTCAACAAGGCATATTTGCATTGTGAAAAAGTTGACATTCCCGGGTTGGCATTGATCTCTGAGTATTAGGCCCCCTACGAGTTTGAACCCATCGACAGGGCTAATCGTCTGCGCCTAGCGGTCACTTGTGGAACCAAACTCGTCATCCAGACTAGTTCTTTGTCGGTTCGCTGCGTACTAGTACATCAGTAAAGACAGGGTATCAGTCTACTTGTCCTCGCTATTTTTCAGATACAAGATCAACCGGAACACCGGGACCAAATCCCACGAGATATTGCGAGACTTGGGTTTGGGATTTAGTCCCGGAGGAAAAATCACCGCCGCCATATTGAATATCTTATTGCGCCCCCACCTATAGCTCTACACACGGTCTATTTCATTCCAAATATTGTTCAAACCCATTAGGAGAGAAGATTTGTAGTTCCATTTCAATTATGAAGAGGTCGCCATCAATGTTCCTCGGCTAATAGCTCTGAAAACGGTTGGAACCTGATTAAGTAGTCACATCGAATATTTGTACAAATCCCTACACATTTGTTTGTGCAAAGGTCAACAATTCATCCACTTTCAATAGGGCAATATTTACATTGTGAAAAAGTTGTCATTTCCCGGGTTGGCATTGATCTCTGAGTAGGCCTACTATACGAGTTTGAACCCATCGACAGGGCTAATCGTCTGCGCCTAGCGGTCACTTGTGGAACCAAACTCGTCATCCAGACTAGTTCTTTGTCGGTTCGCTGCGTACTAGTACATCAGTAAAGACAGGGTATCAGTCTACTTGTCCTCGCTATTTTTCAGATACAAGATAAGCGCGTCAAAGGACGTGAGCGCCGTCTGTCCAGCGATTGAGGAACTGAAAAAAATGAGTTGATTTAGTATGTGTTCGTTTTGCACGTTCAGAATCCTGCATCCTACCTAAGTCGGGGTGAGTATTCATTCAAAATTGGATGATAGCTAGCCTAAAAACGAGATAATCGCGTTGGGATCCACGTGCTATGGGGCACCTCATAAATAGGCCTACATAAAAGAGATGGTAAAATTCGATGTAACAGGTGATATGATCCCTTAGTCATGTTAGTGAAAAGCCGGCGTTTAGTAAGGCTAAAGCCATTTTTTTGGACACCACGTACGAAGAGATGGTAAAATTTGGTGTAACACTGTGATGTTGTCCATTCATGCAGAATATCACCCGACAATTATCACGACGAAATCTCATCACACCTCCCATCAAAGACGTTTGGAGCCCGGTGCATGAACGAGAAATAACGATGGATCACAATGACATTTACATGCTATCTTCAATACTTTTCGATAAATCTACATTTGTACTTGGTCGATACACAATGTCGGATGTTCTCGGGAAATGACAGAGTCGAGTTGTGCACATTTGGCACTTTATCTTGTATTTTTGGGGTAAAAGTGGTGTCTTCCGATTGAAAATTTTTACCACTTTCGATCGCTAGGCAGCATCTCAGACGATTCCAGTCACTTTGCGATGGTTAAAGAAACGAATAAATACCGAAAACGTGTAGTGTCCCCTCAAAGAGAGTATAAAATTTGATGTAACAGGTGATGTTCTCCCGTGTTGGATGTCCTCCGACAATATCATGACGCGATGCCATCACACCTCCGGTCAAAAAGACGTTTAAGATTGTATAAAAAACACACTGACATTGCACACAATCTTCAATGTTTTTCGATGAATCTACATTTGTACTTGGCAGAAACACATTGACGAACGTTCTCGGGAAACGACAGAGTCGGGATGTGCACATTTGGCACTTTACCTTGTATTTTTCGGGTGAAAGTGGTGTCTCCCAAGTCAAAATTTTCATCTCTTTCGATCGCTAGGCAGCATCTCAGACGATTCTAGTCACTTTGCTATTGCTGTAGAAACGAATAAATACCAGACCGAAAAAGTGTAGTGTCCCCTAGTAGGGGAGACGCCATGTTTAAAGTGAAACCACCCCCAGAGGCGTTTGCGAGGGGTCAAAACCACCGTCGCTTGTACCCCCAGTTGAGCTGAGATGCACCAGCGGGAAAAAAATGGGGTCTCCTAGTAACATTTCTCTGTTGATTATGTGCTGCTTCGACAAAAATGTGATCAATTCGCGTTGTGGGCGTATTGTTACGACCCATGTTTGATGGCGAGGGCGGTACGGTTACTACCGGTGGTAAACTTTCCAACGGTAAATACCAATGGCACAATGCCACGTGCCACCCAGTGTATCATCCAATGGTGGGTATATACCTCATTTCATCTTCTTCTTTTTTTGCATTCGTTTGCAGTGTTTACAATAGTACCAGTTAACCATGCCTTTTCAACTATCTCAATGCCTTACAAAGATCGTTGATCTGTGTTTAATACTCTCATTAACCAATTCCCGCGTAAACCCAAGTCGAATCAACGTCGAAACAGCACCAACCAACAGCCTGAACCTCACCTGGGGCCTTATTCACGAAAGGCCCGCAAAATTTGCGTGCACGCAAAGTGCCATTTTTGCGATATTTCTCATTCATGAAGCCCACGCATCGCAAAAAATTCGCAAAATGAGCGATCACGCAAATAAATCGCAATCGCAACGCAAACTTTACACGGTATTCAAGAAAGGCCCGCAAACTTTGCGCGTCGCAAAGTCCCACGCAAAGTGCCAGAATTTTGCGGGAGGTCTATACCCGCTCGCAAACTTTGCGTGATAGCGAAGTCTTGGTGATTCGCACNCTCTCTCCAGTCATACCAAATAGGTTTGCCAATTCCTTTCCAGTACACAGATATTTACTTGAATGACTGATCTTACTTCAGACCACTGGCCTTTCGGCCGCATGGTATTGACGATCTTTTTGGCGGGAAAATGCCAGAGGACCGTGGATCTGATACTCAACTGCATTGAACTTTCAGCTGATAAGACAGTCTTATGCAAAATGGTTACTTGTATTGATATTGGATTTTTACAAGGGATTGGCATTAGTCGTGGTTGGAAATTGTCCTGTTTAACCCTTTCCAACCTGACCACTAGTTTTAACCACTTGATCACTACAGTCATGGACATATATTTTGTCGTCACCTAATACCGTGAATACTTCAAATACTACCGGACCAATTTTAACACGGTTTGTTCCACATGAAAATACATCTTATTTGTCATATTTCTGCATCAAAATTTTGGAAATTTTGAGATGTCATAATTATGTAATAGCTTATCAGAAAAAATCTCAAAAATCAACTTTTTTATTGTGTAATATTTTTGTGATTTTTGTTGTACACTGTAGATGTGATAGAGTGCCGGAACTTTCTAAGGATTTTGGACTTTGTTTCATCAAAATATGTTGAGTGGTTGCCGAGATATTTGAGATTATCAAAATTTCGATAATTTGAGAATTTCATATTTTTCACAAAATTTTGATATCAGTAGACAGAGCTCACTTAAAAACGTAGAAATATGAAGTTTTGGAAATTTAATCATAAACTGGTTAGAAGTGAAGAATATTTTTCAAAATATCAACATTTTGATACGTTGAAAAAAGTGTAATATTTCTGCCCAGTTAACACAAAAAGTTGTAAACACATATTCTGTGGTTAGCTTTATCTAATGGCATCAAAATTTCCTGAAAAGCACCAAAATCTCAAATTATCAAAATTTTGATATTCTCAAATATCTCAGCAACCACTCAACATATTTTGATGAAACAAAGTCCAAAATCCTTAGAAAGTTCCACTCTAACACATCTACAAAAAAATCACAAAAATATTACATAATAAAAAAGTTGATTTTTGATATTTTTTCTGATGAGCTATTACATAATTATGACATCTCAAAATTTCCAAAATTTTGATGCAGAAATATGACAAATAAGATGTATTTTCATGTGGAACAAACCGTGTTAAAATTGACCCAGTAGTATTTGAAATATTCACGGTATTAGGTGACGACAAAATATATGTCCATGACTGTATGACTGTAAATACATGAAGACTATGAAGTATTTGCTGGAAGTGAGCATGATCAGCATTCTCCATGAAGTTTTTTTACAGTACATACACCTATTTAATCCTTTGATCCCCGAAGCAGAAAAAGTCCATTGGTGTGAAGACTATCAGATTGCTTCGTGATGTGACGTGACGTGCCCTTTGGTCTTGGTGGCTGAGAACCAAAGCAGGGCATGGGTTATCATGGCACCCTGCCTTTTTGAGAATGGAGGCCTCTCTGCCCTGCCTTTTTCAAATCCTGGCTGAAACACTATTTATAACTCTTTGGAGATGGCAAAAATTATCGGTATAATAAATGGTCTCGTGGCGAGTTAACCACGTGTGTAGTCTTGCTTTAGTTATTGTCATGAAAAATGTTCAGACCCTTCCTCAATATGTTGATAGCACCGTTGAGGTCACGATCTAAAGTGATTTTACACGATGGGCATTTAAATGTCTTGTTTCCCCCTAATTTTGGGTGTAGATGGTCGCAATTTGAACATGTCTTTGAGGTGTATTTTTCACACTGAATGATCACGTGTCTATCCGTACCCGTCGCTCTGCAGAGCAGTCTCTGGCGAAATCTTGCGTGTGATAGCAAAGACACAGTTTTCTTGGTGGATTTTGCCAGGTGTACTCTCGTGTTGTTTTCGTCTCTTCTTCCCTTTTTCACTATTTCCTTCGTGTTCAAATCACCTACAACGACAACCGAATTTTCGCACAGCAACGTGCGACACAGGTGACTATGTATTCCGTTCATTTTATTTCGAGCTCTGGCAAAAAGTTTCCTCATGCCCAACACGATGCTGTCTTTCCACTTCATTTTCCTCCCGTACGCCTTGGACCCTGGCATTTTGTTCTTCAGTTTTTTTACACAGTCTTCTAGGTTTCTGCACATGTCGGTATATCTCTTCTCGAATAGTCCTTCATTCATGTATTTTTTGCGATCTTCCGCCTTGAGGAAATTCCATGCTAGTCCTTGAGTCGCATTGAACCCAGTTGCAAAGGATCTTATACCCGGATCGATGCTGGTCACGCGACCAACGTTCTCGGGAAGACGTTTCCTGACGTGTTTCGGGTCACAGGGTATCTGTAAGACAAATTTCCCCGATCTGATTTGCTTGACGATTTTACAATCGTGTGGTAGGTATGGTCCATAGGATTTTTCCGTACCCTTCTTAGTCATCCAGGGTTGAAACGGCATCATTTCCGATGAGCAATTCGTCTTGATGTTTGACCGCTGTCCTGCGTCGTTTGCAAGTAACACCGACATAATTGCGAGTTCCATAGGATTGGTTTTGCTCCTTTTTATGTATGAACGTTGCACGCCAAAAGACCCGCCAAAAGTCGGATCTAGGGTCTTGTATCTCATTGTCTTTGCTTTTTTTCTACATCCTTTGAAAGATCCAACAAACTCTTTCACTGCACAAAGTTTGACTTGTGACGATGTCTTTTCGAAAAACCAATCGTTGTTGTCCGCAAAATATAATGGGTCACTGTCGGATTTTCGGGACGGAAAGTACTGATTTGGAATATTTTCTTTGTTTTGGCAAGTCACTACTTTGTTGAGTTCCATGATGTTGGGATTGCTGTAAATCTTCGTGACACCGTTTTTGTCTGTCACGGTATTCTGCTTTACGCACATGTCGTTATTATATAACCACAGACACCAATTGTAAGCATGGTTAGCAGTCATGATCATTTTATCCAATACCCCGCGTTGGTGTTTGGTAGGTTTCAAACCGACGGACATGGTCGAGAGATGAATTTCATCGACGTCTTCATCTTGATCATGCTTCATTTTTTTCGCAACCGATATTTCTTCACACGTCACATTTGGACAATTCAAGCGTAGATATATTTTGACATGATGTCGTTGTACAGCAGGGTGACTGCATATTTCTCTTTTCTTTACTTCTGGCGTTGTGTACCTATGACTATTGGTGGAAGCGAGTTCTTTTTTCACAAAGTCCCAAATCGTAGTCGGTTTTAGTCTATCACTGATAGATGGATGTTTACGTTTCGACATGTTGAAGAATGAGTTTTTGTCAGCACGTTCGATCTTTCATAGGGTATGATTAGTCTCAAAAGTGGTAACGGTTCCTGTCATCATTGCGAATGATGAGGAGAAAGGGAATATTACCCTTTTATACCAACTTACAGGTGGTTGTGACCATCGTTTGATGATGCGGATGGTATGGTTGCGGCCAGTGGTACACTTTCTAACGGGTGGATGAACAATAATTCCATTGACACACGTCACATCCAGTGGAGGGTGGTAAGAATACCCCGGGTGATCAGGTGGCATATCAGCAATGTGGCCCTTACTATTTAAAGCAAGTATATCAGAATCAAGAACATATTTGATTTGAAAATTGTACTAAGGATTACCCATGATTGTATCTGTACTATTCCACTACTTTCTAATGAGAGAACTGTATTTTGATTGGAAACGTTATTGGAGAATACAGAAGCATATGAAAAATGGATGTGATTATTCAAACAGCTGGACGAAGTTATGGCACAAATTCAAGATGTGATCTATGCAGCACCAGCATCCTGTGAGTAGCCCTACTAATCTTTGTCTGTAGATAGATAGTATGAAAAATATCATTCAGAAAACAGAATATTGGTTTATAAATTTTGTAAAAATCGCATTCATTCGCTCAAACTACATGTAGGCCTACGGTGTATCTTTTGCTTTCGTCAATGGCTAAACCCATCCAACCTTCTGTAGTAAATAACTTGTTTCAATAGAATATGTAGGCCTACTTCGACAAAACTCTGGTTTTCTCCAACATTACCATTGCAATTCTCGGTGTCCTTCAACTGAAAGCAGCTTTTATTTTCAATGTTATGATTTCCGGGATGAATCTGTCGACTGCTATCAGATTACCCTACTGCACATGCTCGGTCAAATGGCGGAAGTTTCCCGAGTCTAGTCCTAGCGATGGCTGTGGGAACCAACATGGCTGTAGCACGTCCACTGCACATGCGCAGGTGTGAAAGAAAAGAATGTCCTAGGAAAAACTGTCCTGGGAACAAAAATGATCCTATTGTTACAATCTAATCTCTGGCGATTGGTTTCTATACCCATGCACCTTAGTCCATCACTCCATTCAACAATAGAAGTGGACACTTTTTACTGGGGGACACTTTTACTGCTACACTGGTTTGAGTTCCGGGATGAATCTGCTGTCTGCTATCCTCCTACTGCGCATGCTCGACCAAATGGCACATGCGCAGATTTCCGAATGGTCACGACCAACATTGTTCTTCGCATACGTCACATCTGAGATCGAACAATGTGGATATTTCGTATGTATTTTGTCTCAGTGGACGCTTCGTGGTCGTTTCTGTTTCAGTCGAAAAAGTAAAAAATGACACTTTGGAGAAACATGACTTTTGATATTCAAACGAACCTGGACCAAAAAGGGTTAAAGATATTTCAACGAAATTTTCACAGAATAATCACAAGATGTTGTGCTTCAATTTCATGCATTTTGGTGATGATTGCTCTAATAGTTTTGGAGATATAAACATTCAAAGTTAACACTTCATGTTCGGAACTTTATTTCCAAAAATCGACGTCACGTCAAACCTATACGGGGTACGTCATCGAGTTGGCCATGCATGAAAATGTTCCTTGGGGTGTCCTCGACCACACCCCGTTTGAATTTTTGAAATCCATCCAGCCGTTTTCCTCCTACATCGATAAACGTCTTTCAACAAGCTACTTTTTTCGAACATACAGTTTCCTTCTACATTTCCCGGACCTAATTTTCGTTGAAGACCTCGAATTTTGTATGAATTTTGTCTCGGTGGACGCTTCGTGGTCATTTCAGTCGAAAAAATCCAAGATGACACTTTGGCGAAACATGACTTTTGATATTCAAACGAACCTGGAGCAAAAAGGGTTAAAGATATTGCAATGAAATTTTCGCAGAATAATCACAAGATGTTGTGCTTCAACCACATGCATTTTGGTGATGATTGCTCTAACAGTTTTGGAGATATAAACATTCAAAGTTGGCACTTCGTGGTCGGAATTTGATTACAAAAATTAACGTCACGTCAAACCTACGTCATCGAGGTGGCCATGCATGAAAATGTTCCTTGGGGTGTCCTCGACCACACCCCGTTTGAATTTTTGAAATCTATTCAGCCGGTTTCCTCCTACATCGATAAACGTCTTTCAACAAGCTACTTTTTTCGAACATACAGTTTCCTCCTACATTTCCCGGACCTAATTTTCGTTGAAAAGATTCAATTTCGTATGTATTTTGTCTCAGCGGACGATTCGTGGTCGTTTCTGTCGAAAAAAGTTAAAAATGACACTTTGGAGAAACATGACTTTTGATATTCAAACGAACCTGGACCAAAAAGGGTTAAAGATATTTCAATGAAATTCGCACAGAATAATCACAAGATGTTGTGCTTCAATCTCATGCATTTTGGTGATGATTGCTCTAATAGTTTTGGAGATATAAACATTCAAAGTTAACACTTCGTGTTCGGAATTTTATTTCAAAAAATCGACGTCACGTCAAACCTATACCGGGTACGTCATCGAGGTGGCCATGCATGAAAATGTTCCTTGGGATGTCCTCGACCACACCCCGTTTGAATTTTTGAAATCCATCAAGCCGTTTTCCTCCTACATCGATAAACGTCTTTCAACAAGCAACTTTTTTCGAACATACAGTTTCCTGCTACATTTCCCGGACCGAAATTTTGTTGAAAACATACGATTTTGCATGTATTGTGCCTTAGTGGGCGATACGTGGTCGTTTCAGTCGAAAAAGTCAAAAATGACACTTTGGAGAATCATGACTTTTGATATTCAAACGAACCTGGACCAAAAAGGGTTAAAGCTATTTCGATGAAATTTGCACAGAATACTCACAAGAGGTTGCTCTTCAATCTCATGCATTTTGGTGAAGATCGCTCTAACAGTTTTGCAGATATAGACATTCAAAGTTAACACTTCATGGTCGAAATTTTATTCCAAAAAATCAACGTCACGTCAAACCTATACGGGGTAGGTCATCGAGTTGGCCATGCATGAAAATGTTCCTTGGGGTGTCCTCGACCACACCCAGTTTGAATTTTTGAAATCCATCAAGCCGTTTTCCTCCTACATCGATAAACGTCTTTCAACCCTAAAAGTCACGTGACCTTTGACCTAGTCGGGAGACCCCATTTTTTTCCCGCTGGTGCATCTCAGCTCAACTGGGGGTACAAGCGACGGTGGTTTTGACCCCTCGCAAACGCCTCTGGGGGTGGTTTCACTTTAAACATGGCGTCTCCCCATATTCTCGTACACAGTTTGAGAAGGATTTGCTTTCACATCATTCGTAATGACATGATAAGCAATGGCATCAGGAGCAGAATCTAAATTGTCCAATACTTGCTCAGCTCTATTGGGGGTATAAGCGACGGTGGTTTTGACCCACCGGAAACGCCTCTGGGGGTGGGTTCACTTTAAACATGGCGTCTTCCCTTAACAAAAGACAGTTGCAGAATGCCATCACCACCATGTGTGATCCGTATACCATTCTTTCTCATGTATAGATGTCATTATGATCAACCAATGGAAGACATTATAGACACCATGTTCCCAAATAAAACGTTACCACTTGTCATGAATGATGTTAAAGTTCAAAAGAGTTTGTTAGAGAGGTTTGGCATATTCGTTTTATCAGTAGAGTATATAATGTTGACACAAGAATCCGAAATGAAGAATTGCAGGGCTGCAGTCTGTAGCTCCACGCCGGTTTGGCATGCTTGTTCAAAGTAGTGAGGGTCATTTATTCTTTGTTTGTTATGTTTGTTTGTTATAATGTTTGTTTGTTTGTTTGTGTGATGAATAAACTATTGTAAAATACATTTTTTCTGCATTGTTTTACTTTATTTTTGTTCATCGACAAGTACTGTAGGCCTAGGTCTACATGTACAGTGAGCAAAATGACGAACTGCCGGTACATGAGAAGACTTTTCAGTGGCACACTGAGCAAAACAATGAACTGCCGGTACATGAGAAGACTTTTCAGTGGCACACAGCAAAACGACGAACTGCCGGTACAAGACAAACTAAGTGTTGCCGTTCGTGAGATCTATTCGGCTGGCAAATCAGAAGACAATGATTTCGTAAATCGGCCACCTCCAATACTTAACCAATCCCGACACCTGAACAAAACCCCGCACCATGGGCGTCTCAGACAATCACCGACGTTCCTGGTCTAGAAATTCCAGGCTTTGACTTGTTAACGGAAAGTTTTCAAGAAAACATTGCTGAGGGAAATCAAGTCACTAATTTCGATCAAAACCCGAGGATTGCACAGCACGAAACGTTTTGTGATACTCCGGTGATGTCTCCTCTACTCAAACGGTCATCTAGTTACCATGAGTCTAAGGCTGAGGTGGTCTCAGACTACTTCCCCACCACGGAGAAGACAGACGACTCGATCAACATATCGAAGGAGATGCAAAACCCTAACCCTACCCTAACCCAACCCGAACCCTAACCCTTACCCCCTTTTTCGGTAACCCAACAACAGTCAGCAGCCTCTCCAGTCGGGCAAACGAAAATGTTGGGTGGTGACGACAGTGATTTTTTTGATGAAGCGTAACACGTGGAGATGACATTATGGCGACCAGAGTGCCAGACTTGCGTCTAAAAGAGTATCTCGGTGGTATACCATCCTACAGAGATGGCATTTTTGTGTCCAAAGGCCACGAAGTTAAAAGCAAATATGTTGAGGTCGACAATGACGGGAAATTTAGACCAAAACCAGGAGTTAAGGCAGACCCCAAGTTGCAATGGTTGGCACGGGATGTCTTGGTCTGCTCCGGAAGGGGCAATTGTCAACGCGGGTGCGGCGGCATGGGAATGTGCATACCAGGTGGGTGATCGCCAATAGGCCTATTGATAGCCCCCCCCCATCGCATTTACTTCAGTTCAGAAGATTCGACAGAACATGCATTCACTGACACTTCCACTGAAGTTAAAGTAATTCATACTCTACAACGTGCACAACCTCATCCTGTGACCAACTTGGCCAAGTCACAGTCAGNACACCTTATGATGTACACACGAAATCTAGCCTTTTCCAACTCTATAAAATCACAAACTGTCACAAGTGAAACGCCACATCGTCATTCCTGTGCTGTTGAACACTATTTCAGCCCAACATCAAATGAATTGGACGAGAATTCTGAAAATATTCAGCCGAATAGTAGACTGGACATATCACATGCATTGTGCACTATGAACATTGATTGATGTACACTCAGCCAGCATTGGCCAGTGCAGTGCAGCATGCAGATGTCGACTGAATCCGCCTCGGTTCGAGGGCCAATTTCTTCGCATTTTCAACATTTCAACCGTTCTAAGTTACCTTCAAATTATCAGTCACGTATTCTATACAAATGCGATGTAATCATGAAGAAAGAAATTCCAAAATTAGGCCTAATTTATTTTGATCGATTAGGCCACCGATGCCATAGTAAACACAATATTCACAATCGAATTTCATGGATTTGTCACTCGTCGAGTGTACCGATGTGACGTCATAGGCCTAGCCTGAGTGGTGATGGGAGAATTTTAGTTTATAAATTTAGTTTCGTCCAATCAACACAAATTTTCAACAATGCGTGGAATTAAATTTTCCCAATATTTGAAACAAAATCTACACACGGTCTATTTCATTCCAAATATTGTTCAAACCCATTAGGAGAGAAGATTTGTAGTTCCATTTCAATTATGAAGAGGTCGCCACCATCGTTCCTCGGCTAATATCTCTGAAAACGGTTGGAACCTGATAAAGTAGTCACATCGAATATTTGTACAAATCCCTACACATTTGTTTGTGCAAAGGTCAAAAATTCATCCACCTTCAACAAGGCATATTTGCATTGTGAAAAAGTTGACATTCCCGGGTTGGCATTGATCTCTGAGTATTAGGCCCCCTACGAGTTTGAACCCATCGACAGGGCTAATCCCGTCTGCGCCTAGCGGTCACTTGTGGAACCAAACTAGTCATCCAGACTAGTTCCTTGTCGTTCCGCTACGTACTAGTACATCAGTAAAGACATGGTACCAGTCTACTCGTCCTCTCGATAAGATAAACGCTTCAAAGGACGTGAGCGCCATCTGTCCAGCGATGGAGGAACTGAAAAAATTGAAGCCTTGATTTTGGCAATGTGTTCTTTTTTGCAAGTGTAGAATTCTGCATCCCACCGAAGTCGGGGTGAGTACCGTATTCATTCAAAATTGGATGATAGCTAGCCTAGGCCTAAAAACGAGATAATCGCGTTGTTGGGATCCACGTGCTATGGGGCACCTCATAAATAGGCCTAGGCCTACATAAGAGATGGTCAAATTCGATGTAACAGGTGATATTGTCCCTTAGTCATGTCGGCGTTTAGTAGGGCCAAAGCCATTTTTGGACACCACGTACGAAGAGATGGTAAAATTTGATGTAATCGTGATGTTGTCCATTCATGCAGAATGTCACCCGACAATTAGGCCTATCACGACGAAATTTCATCACACCTCCCATCAAAGACGTTTGGAGCCAATACATGAACGAGAAATAACGATGGACCACAATGACATTTACATGCTATCTTCAATACTTTTCGATAAATCTACATTTGTACTTGGTCGATACACAATGTCGAATGTTCTCGGGAAATTACAGAGTCGAATTGTCCACATTTGGCACTTTATCTTGTATTTTTGGGGTAAAAGTGGTGTCTCCCGATTGAAAATTTTCACCTCTTTCGATCGCTAGGCAGCATCTCAGACGATTCCAGTCACTTTGCGATGGTTAAAGAAACGAATAAAATCCATATCGAAAACGTGTAGTGTCCCC
>NMRB01001104.1:28162-41831 GCA_002633025.1 Notospermus geniculatus | reverse complement strand
GAGAACAATGGAGTTGCTATGCTGTTGCTAGGGATTACATAATTGGATAATGACTGGTACCATGACGTAGATTATCCTCCCCATTATCATCATACAATGTTTGGTTGAATTCTAATCAGTAATATTGAAATGATCCCAGGGGGACCACAGAACAATAGAGTTGCTATGCTGTTGCTAGGGATGGATAATGACTGGTACCATGACGTAACTTATCCACCCCATTATCATCCTACAAGGTTTGGTTGAATTCTAATCAGTAATATTGAAATGATCCCAGGGGGACCACAGAACAATGGAGTTGCTATGCTGTTGCTAGGGATTACATAATTGGATAATGTTTGGTACCATGACGTAGCTTAGCCTCCCTGTTATCATCCTACAAGGTTTGGTTGAATTCTAATCAGTAATATTGAAATGATCCCAGGGGTACCACAGAACAATGGAGTTGCTAGGAATCATATAATTGTATAATGACTGGTACCATGACGTAACTTATCCTCCCCATTATCATCCTACAAGGTGTGGTTAAATTCTGTGCAGAAATAGTGAAATGATCCCAGGAACATTGCAGAACAATGGGGTTGCTATGCTGTTGCTAGGGATTACATAACAGAGTGATGGGTGGTACCATAAGGTCCCCTAGCCCCACCACTATTATCATACCAAGTTTGGTTGAAATCCATGCAGTAGTAGTGAAATGATCCCAGCCATACCACAGAACATCTTATTTCCTCGGCCCCTTTGCCACATTGTCAACTGATCAACATGAAACAAGTCTTAATTCATGCCTGCTTATCCAAGGACAGGACTGTGTTAAAATTCTCAGCCTCATGTGTCCGGGTGATTGAGATATCATGAGAACAGGAAGTGGGTAGTTAGTTAGTTAGTTAGTTAGTCATTACCGGCGTCGGAGTCCACAACAGGCCACAGTCCACCTGTGTGGGGTCTTTTACTTGACCTGGAATAGACACTCAGGTACAAGGGACCACCGCTTTCAGTCTCATCCGACGGACCCTCTAATATTTCATGATTTTTTTATGTGCCTTCTCCCGGAGTCGAACTCGCGGCGACCCATTACACGGTTGGTAGTCAAGCGCGCTAACCACTCGACCACCGGGCTCAGACAAGTACATGTATAACCTATAGTACAGTAGAGACCCCAATTATCGAGAGGTTGAACTATATTCTGGATTGCCCCGTTAAAAGCCGTGAATGGCACTATTCTATGATTTAGCTTGGATTTTATCGCAAAATTTACATTCGGCAGTATCCAAATGCTGCGCCGAATAAACGGGAAACTGGGTCAGAACCAGGCGGAAGTACCTATTTTCGCGAATCCGGAATACGCATGCGTGCGGTGCCTGCTGGGAAGGCGCCCTGGCAGGGATTTGCGTCCCATTATACATGTTATAACAAATAGAGGGTGTCTGACGAGGATTTAATTCTTTTCATGATGATTGGTCATTTTTACAGGGATCTCATTCATCAATAGGGAGTTTTCGCAAAGCCCCCGAAACGCCAACGCGAACGCCAAACCCATTGTTCGATGCCACGAAGAGAGCACCGAACAAAAGGGTAGACGTTCGCGTTGGCGTTTCGGGGGCTTTGCGAAAACTCTATAATAGCATACCGCCCCGGTTCTGTTTTTACCAGCAGAGTTCGGACAAACATTAGATAACAAGTGAGTGGACACATTGTAAAGGTGAGACAGAACAAAAGCAGGTTCGGACAAACACGTTTAGCGTGTTCGGAAAGCTTCCTCGGGGAGGCTCGGGGAAGCGGGAGAGCGTTCGGTAAGGTATTTGGCAGGCTGCCAATGCTTCCTCGAGCCTGGCCGAAGTGAGCGACTCGCCGAGTCGCTCACTTGGGGAAACTCCCGGCATGCACTTCGTTTTCTTTCCAGGCCGGCGTGCTGATTGGCTAAACGTGGAATATTTCACGACTGCAACCCACAGTAGTACCTTTCCCCGACGAAGCGCAAATATCGTTCGGAAATTCGCCTTCACTGGGCATGCTCACATAGAAATTTCCTCGGGGAAGCTTTCCGAACACCGCCAATGAAACTGACAAGTCCTACGCCACTCGGGCGGTTCGCTATTCAACCGCTGGCACTATGCTTTTTCAAAACCATTCATTGCATACTGGGCGGGTATGGTAATGCTGCCTGTATCCATTGACTTCTTCTTTGGATTTTTTTCTGAAATAGTTAAGACTGAACTAAAACTACATGTATATCGAATTTTATCAGTCTTGCCCGAATTAATTTGAGACACTCCCTTAAAATACTTCAAAAAGCACTTATCCTGTTCATATTTTATTGACTGGAAAAACAAGACAGCAAAATGAACAGAAATGAAAGAAAAGGGGAGATATATTGAACAGAAAAACGATACGATTGAAAAAAATTCTAAAGGGTTTATGACATAGTTCTTAACTTAACCGCTAATGGGCCACTGAAGAATATCGACTTGCGCATGCGCAGTGTGTTACTGGGCAACCTGAACAACAGGGCACAAGCCTCCAAAAAACCTGGTGACGTTGCGTCGGTTTGTGACCCTGACGAACAACAGTCAAATCCGCCATTTTGCGTAGGGTTATGTGATGCGTCGCGCCTCACAGCGCCGGTGTGGAAGAACTACTTCCGCGGTAAAAGTAGTTCTAAAGAAATGACATTTCTCTGATAAATATTTGCTACTTTTATTGTATTTTATGATGATTTCAGATGAAATAAATATATTTAAGTCAATTTATTCGCATATTTACATCAGAAGACCCATAATAGCACATTTTATTGTTTTGGGAATCTGGCAAACGCACAGTGGACGCACAGCATCAGAACAGCGAAATGCATGTCAGTGCACTGTACATTCTGTACTGTATGGCATAATGGCGGGAACCCCGGGGAAATCCCGATTTCATGATTTGGCCGAGCAAAAACGCACAATAACTCGCAAAATCTTAGTAAAATTCACTTTTGCGTGTCATATTGTATTAAATTAACCCAAAACTGCCATCGTTAGGTTCTTTTTCGACACAAAAGTGATGAGTTTCACCGAACTATATCTTCTAGTGGATGAGTCAAAGTAGTCCGAAAGTAGATCCAGGTGGTTCGGTCGCCGCATCACTATCCCAGCTATAGGTGGGGGCGCAATAAGATATTCAAGATGGCGGCGGTGATTTTTCCTCCGGGACTAAATCCCAAACCCAAGTCTCGCAATATCTCGCGGGATTTGGTCCCGGTGTTCCGGTTGTGTTACTGGGCTGACTATGGCGGCGCAGTCCAGTGACGCGGTAATAAAATGGTTGATTTGGATAAAAGCTGCACTCACCTGTTTCGGCGCATTGTCTGCTTCTTTTGGACCAAAGCGAAAAATCTGTGGCGCATTACGTCACTGACAGCCGTCAATGCGGGAGAAAACGACAAAAAAACACGAATTCGCGAAATTAGGGATCCCTCGAAAATAGGTACAACCTCTTATAATCAAGCAAACTCTCAGTCGAGAAAGCGCCATCTAACGCCTGAATCGTGTTTGTAACGTCTTAAGACGTTACAAACAAACGTTACGCCTGAATCGTATTCAGGCTTAGATGGCGCTTGATTAAAATCAAGCAATGTCTAAATCTGCTGATACAACCGCCCATAGGTTTTACGCATTCTGCAACTCTGCAACTCGTAGCATTCGCCTCTACTACATGTATATAGGCCTATTATGCCTTCTTCTAGTCGCAGGGACCTGGCGCAAAGGTTTCAGCAAGTGAAACGTATAAAATCTCCCAAAATGTGGGTCACTGACAACGATACCCCTAGACAAAAGGGGCATGTTGTCAGTAACAGTGCATTGTCAGTACATCATATTTTTTGGAGGGGGGGGGGGATTTGCAACTTTTAACTTGCTAAACCCTTCGCGCCAGGCCCCTGTACTCCTAGTTCCAGTGGAACTAAAAGCGACAAATTCAGGGGCCATATTCATAACACCCTGCTAAACTAGCAGCCAACTTGGCCTTGGCAGGCTGCCAAATGCCTAGTTGCCTGCTCCATAGTTTCCTGCTATTTTCATATTCATAAAACCCTGCTAGGGACACTGCCAGGTAGTTGTCAACTAGGACTAGTTGGTTGTTAACATAGCAGTTGGCCATGTCCCAAACCACAAGTAATAACACGCGTCAGTTTCACTTTCAATAGGGATGGCATGGATTAACATTGCGGCAATGCCACAATGTTAACCCATTTCCCCTTATGGTCACATATCACTTGAACGTTTATGGGGTGATGACCTTTCCTGTTGACAAAGACAGCCTCATTAAAATGAGGTGAAGTTATCCAAATATGTGTTCCATCAACACACTGGTGTTAATAATTAGTATTTGGTGCTACTTCAGTGGCAAAGGTGGAAACATTGGATTCGAGGCAGATACACTGTGTAGGCCTGTTGAGTGTACCATTCAGCTAACTTTAGTCGACTTCGTCAGTTAAGTTGTAAATTCTAAAATGCATGTCGTACCTGATGTGTGATTTTCTGTCCAGCCGCCGTCGTTAGCGTACATGTAAATTCCACATCTTTATTGTTCAATGTGCCCTCTTATGTTCATATCATCTTCTCACCATTCCAGAACATTCAAGCGACAACACAACACCTCAGAAAGTTCTCCAACTCATAAACCGGCCACGATATCCATCAAATGCATGCGCCGTTATAGTTTGTACAGAACCGACTTACAGAAAAACTAGCCGTCTTTGGAGTATCAACTTTATGTCGAACAGCCTAGCCCCACAGTAGATTGTCTGCGACGTATAATGCTGCGTGCTTCCGTCATATCTAAAACTTGCCCTCAATGACAAGTCGACCGCTACATCGACAAAGGATAGCTTAAAGACAGCCGGCTAGGTCTTTACTTCATGGATAGGCTTAGATGAGGTTTTTTACTCCGCGCGAGTCATACAATAGCTGCTGTCCAGTCATGTGACGGTTGGGTGGCAGAACAAGAGCTTTCTATGCTCCAGTGGATACATGCCATTCATGTTCTCCATTCAACAACAAAGGCAAATTGTGAGAGTGACGTCTCGTGCATACCCTCAATAGGCCAGGAGACAGCCTATGCACTTATATTGTGTGATACGTAAATTTGAACATGGATATTCTGTGCTGAGTTCACACGATCCACCCTCTCAATCCACACCGTGGATTTTTTGTTCAGTCTTTTCGAATATGGCTCCTGTTCAGTCGACAAGATGAAGCGTCGCCGTGGTAACAGATCTGTATGGGTCAAAAATGGGTACCGATGAGAGAAACGGGGAGAGGAAGGGATCGTATGCCATGCTGGTGGACGAGTTAAGATTAGAAAACCCAGCTTCCTACAAGAACTACTTGAGGATGAATGAGGAGACGTTTCAGCACCTTGTTGAGCTGGTGACGCCTTAAGCAAGGTTCATTGGCACAACGATTTGGTCCGTATCCGACACGTAGGCCTATCTGGTCCGCAAAAATCGGCCAAATGGTTATAACACTATGCAGGGTTCATTGGCACACGGATTTTGTCCGACTCGTGTCCGTAAAAAATCGATTATATTGACTTTTGCGTTGTCGTATCCGCAAAAATAGGGGCAATCGGACTGAAAACGAACCGGATTCGTGCGCCAATGAACCTTGCTTTAAGCTAAGCGCACATGTCCGACAAAAAGCCTTCCTAAATGTATACCTTTACCGGATCCGTTATTGTATTGAAATGGGACACATTGATTGACACTTGCCACCGCACATGGCCGTTATTATCATCCGGAACGAATTGAGTAACGTATGCGATATCGGACGATTGGAACATGTTCCATTCATCCGTCAAAAATAACTGTTGCCGTCCGGTATTCGGAAGGAATTCCTTTATAATGACGTAATTTTGGGATAACCCTTCGATTTTCCCACTGAAGGAAAAACTGACATCCGTCGGTGCTGCGAATTTTAACGCATACATTTGCGCGGTGTTGCCGTGCGTTAAAGTGCATCCGGTGAACGGATCCGATAAACGTACACATTTCGGAAGGCTTTTTGTCGGACATGTGCGCTTAGCTTTAGTGTGTTCATTAGCGTCCGATTCTTATGTGGAAGACTGGGTTCCACTGCGGTCCGTTTTCTGTAATCGGTCCAGGTAGCGACTCGTCCGTTTTTTCCGTACACGGCATGGTGTTTAATAGTTCGCAGAAGATGCCTCCGATTTCCACTGAAGAAAGCGAAAAATTGATGGACTTGGCGCGCCAACAGCTATGCCTTACTCGCCCACAACATCACGATACAAGAAAAATTGCTAAATTATATGGTCGTCGATAAAGTCCGACACAGCCTTCGCGCGACCCAAAGGAATGTGGAAATACGAAATCTGACAACAGCTTGCGGCTACCTAATTGTGCGGGTGAAAGTAGAGGAGAGTATAATTTGGTCACGCTGTCCAATCGGTTATTCAAGAGTCGTGTGTTGAATAAGATTTGTGGTCAGCCTGTGGTTTGTGGTAAGCCTACTTCCGCATTCCACTGGGTCGCGCGAAGGTTGTGTCGGACTATAGCGATTATCATGGGGCGAGGTGATAGTAAGTTCAAAATGTGAGGCCCTGTTTTGAACGGTATCTGGTCGTTTCGTTACACGGCCTTTTCGATACAGTCGGTTCGTTTATTTATGGCATAAAGTGAATATAACTGCAACATTTGCTCATGATTCAAGATGCTGTATGCACAGAGTGCGGTAATAGCATCCTCCTCCTGCTGAACGGTAAGACGCACACCAGTGAATGCACGATGCTGAACTGTCCACGGAAGTCCTACGTTTTACGTACGGATATTTTTTCTGACCGTGTCGGACACGTATCGGATTCGTGTCGGATCTGTGTGCCAATGAACCTTGCTTTATTTGGCAGTGGAAGACACCAACATGCGCCAGGCAATTACTCCAGCAGAACGTCTTGCGGTTACCCTCCGGTGAAAGCCACCGGTGAAAGTTTCCAGCAGCTTTCTGCACGCCTGAGCCGCTCAACCATCAGTGAAATAATACCGGAAACGTGCTGTGCAATCTACGAAACTTTAAAGACGGATTATATCAAGGTACATTCGGACATTAAATTTTCATTTTGTGGCGGGTCACATTTTCTGGAAGTGAAATGCAAACATTCAAAATTACAGAAAGATCATTTATTCGTTTTCTGTGTTGATTACAAGTTGACAACATCTAATTATTCGAGAATGGTAACCTCAAAACATTGAAACGACCCACATTGAAACGACCCAAAATGAAACCAGCCATAATATGCAAAATATCGCATTCGGTGGAATGTGACCCACTGACTCAGACTTCACACTCAAAGAAAGCAACTTTTGCATCCGAATCTGGTCCCTATGTTTACATGAAATTTTTGACTTGACAGTTGCTTCATGTGCTTGAGGGAGTGCACATAGGCCACCAGATTTTTGTCATCTTTGAAAACTGGCTTAAAATAGGGGTAAGTATTGCCACAAATTGCATAGACTGATGTAGAAACAACCCTTAGGCCTATACCATTTGGTACCCGTCAGCACTGTCACTTTGATATGAATTATCTCAAAAGTGAAGTTATCACCCTTTTTTATGCAATTTGCTATAGCGGGTCCGCCCCCTACCCGCCATGCCCGCCAAGCAATAGCATAACATACATGATAATAGGGGCCTGCTATATTTTCAGTCTCGCAAAGTGTAGGGGAATAGATTTCTTGATCAAGAGTGCAGCTTACATAGTGTTAAGTTTGTTGGAAAATCCCTAGGGGTGTCATTTTTTGGCCACCCGATATAACTTTTGTGACAAACATACATGATAATAGGGGCCTGCTATATTTTCAGACTCGCAGAGTGTAGGGGAACAGATTTCTTGATCATCACAGTCAAATGTTTTAAGTGCAATTACTCTTAGTAGTGAAAAAATAGAAGGAGCAGGTTGATATTATGTCATGATCAAAGATATGGACCAGTGTCAACCATGAAATTCTCAACAAGATAGCTGTAGTACTTTCCGAGATTTCCCCAAAGTTGATGACCTCTGTTAAACCTTTGGACAGTTTCAATCTGGCTGGTTTCAATTTGGGTCGTTTCAATGTGGGTAGTTCCAAGGTTTTGAGGTTACCATTCGAGAATGCCTCATACATAGCCTGACCTACGATATTACTTGTAGCTGAAACTTTATTTTGGGCAGGTGGAACTACGGAAAACCTAGGAGTTACAATTTCATTCCGAAATAAACGACCAGAAGGCCTATTTGCATTATCAACAGAAAGTGGGAAATAAGTTGCAGACGGAGTCTGTGCCTGATAGTTGCGATTTGTTACAACAGATGAATTTGCTTTTCAAATCAGCCTCCTGTCCGTTGAGAAAAGCTAAGCTTATCTTTCTCTTTACATTTTGCGTTACATCTGGAGATTCGATTGCACGAATTTCGGTAGCAACATATTTCCCAAACACACAATACGCATCATCTGTCTTGTCTGTTGTTGTAGGCATACTTGGTGCAAGTGCGGCATCTTTCAATTCTGTCAGAGCATTGGTAGTTGTCTGAAACACTGACGCTTCTGTAGCGGTTCTCTAATTGTAGATGCAACTAGAGATCCCAGAACCATAGATCTTGTCTACCTAAGACCATGGCGATACCTTACGCGACAGCAACCATGAAATAAATGACTAGAAACAAGGATTTCTAAATATATATGTGCGTATATTAAATCTCATAAACAAAATAAATATGTAACATTTGCCGACCTTAAAGTTCCCGTGAGTGAGTTGTCAATAAAGTGCTGGCGCCCCAACAACAACCGTTGATTTCAGAATGACAGAGTTTGAACTCAGCGACAGCCTGGGGTGTACCTCGCAAGTTTCTCTCTTTCTCGCCCACGTCGAATGGTCCCTCAGTCAATGCTTAAACGTTGACAACCACCTCCTCTTAAATACTTTTCCCCCTTGACAACCCACTCCAGGCAACCAAGGAGAATCACCAAGTAGATTTGTTGATATCAAAACAAACGAACGCTAATTCCGTCCCGCGAAATGAACTCATACCCCTGGATGAACCTCTGACGTTCCCGGGATGAACTCCTAACCTTAGCACCAAGTCATTACAATGGTTTCAGTAAGTTATCAATACTAACCAAGAAGCCATTTAACCAACTTCAATGTAAATCTGCAGCAAACCCAGTTCATCCGGAACGGAGCTAACAACTTCTCACGGAAAGGCAACCTTCTTAAAGGGGAAATAAGTATTATATATATATTAAATAAAGAATCCTAAAGGGGAAATAAGTCTTCTGCTGAAGACTGGAGACTAGCTCTCCGTAACAGGAGGACCCCTTGGTTGTCAGGCAGACCTTGGTATTGTTGGTGAAGTCTGGCTATTGAAATGCATTTTATTGACAGGACACTTCCAGCCCATGCCTGTGTTTAATTTCGAATCAAGGCCTAGTTGCATGTTCTATTTCGAACCAAGGTTCAGCTGGTCAGAAAACAATGTGTGTTGGACCGTTCAGAGTCAACCCTAAGTTCATTGTTGTCCGGTTACTAGGGGTTTGACTGACATACGCCCAACGAGCTCCAGATGATTTAAACAGACTTTAGGTACCAATTTTCTGGCACACTACAGTATTGCATGTACATCCCTGAGTACTGAACTAGTCGCCTGGCATGAAAGTAGTGGTGGGTGTGGGAGATAGAGCGTTTTGAAGTTTTGGTACTGACTTGTTGACACCCTGACAGCTCGAAGACAAATAAGGTGGCGCCCTCCTGGCCTCGTGGGGTCTATCATGTTCTGAGCCTTCGTTTGAGCTGTTTGCAGGGCGTTTGCAATTCTCTTGCTCGTCGCATGGGGGCTTTTTGTTCGTTCACGTCAGCTTTAAGATGAAGGCAAAACTAGAAAACGCCACTTCAGAAAAGACAAAATGAAAGAGAGGCAAAATAGGAAAAGGCAAGGTAGAAAAAGGCAAACGGTGGCAAAGGCAAGATGAGATAAGGCGGAGTAGGAGAAGGCGAAATGAGAGAGGGCGAATCGGGAAAAGGCGAAATACACACTTTTGAAGGCGAAATGGGAAAGAGCGAAATGAGATAAGGGCATTTACCCGCACGGACAGTAGCGGCGCGGGCGTGGAGCGGCATAGACAGGAACCAGTCTTTGAGTCATATGACAACCAGTGGCTCTTTGCTGGGATCCCTTGAAGTTAAAGTTCCAAATAAAAATCGTTGTCTTAAAACTACATGTATTTGTCGACGAGTTTCAGAATGAAGCAAAACACACATGATTGTATGATTACCATTTTTAGAACAGATGTGAAGTTCGTTCATGTACATTACAAAAAAAGCATTCTATTTGATTCTCATTCAGAACAAGTTTAGTTTATATCATATCAAACAGTTTTATATATAATGATGACATTGACAGTCACGCACACAGGCGCATTTTATCAATACGATCAGAAGAACACGACACACACTTCTCTCGTCACAGGCGGTTTCGTTTTCATACGTAAAGAAGAGGTACATTTTTGATACCAGGTCTTCCCACTTCCTTCGATTCAACTTGTGCCGGTGTGGACACACTACTTGTTTCTCATCTTGACATATCGAGGCCTACGGCGGCATGGAGAAAACGCGGAATTCCACGGAATTCCGCTAGACATAAATTTGGTGGTCTGCAGTTTATACAGTACTATTAACTGGTGTGAATCTTGTCACGTGGATCATCCCCTCCCCTTATCTCTTATCATATTGGCACTAGCCTAGATACGAGGTAGCTAGGTGGTTGGGCTACAGAAACAATGCCGCTGTGGCCGCATTCCAACTGCTTTGCTTGGCCTTGTTATTTCATTATTATTATATACTACATGGGCTAAGGCCAGTGTATAGCTATAATGACAGTTTCGGATTCTTGGCGGATTTCCGTGGAATTCCGCGTTTTCTCCATGCCGGGCCTACGGTCACTTCGCCTTTCGACTGCTCCCTCCTGGATTGAGGGAGAGTAGGAGTGATAGGAACGCTTGTCAGGACAAGGTGCTCTTTTATGTCCGAGGCAATACGTCTTGATTCAGGTTATCAATAGTGAGTTTTCGCAAATCAGTCGAAACAAGAAGTACGAAATGAGAAATTCAACTTCCTCATTTCCAGGACCTAATATATTTCTGGAGATGGTTGCTACCACAAATGCCCTTGTTGCCGGTGCGTCCTTTGGCATGTAATGTAAGACCGAGAGAATGGTGCATCTTGAATTTTTAAATTTCCACTTCGTAGCTACATGTACGAAGTGGAAACGAAAGATAAATTTCAAAGTTTGATAATACACCGTAAACTCTGTCGGTCAAACGTCATATACGCTACAAGACGCTGTTGCAGCAGGCGATATTTGTGGTACCAACCATCTCCTGAAATACATTACGCCATGGAATTGAAGTCCAATTTCGTATTTCGTACTTCGTGTTTCGTCAGATTTGCAAAACATCATTAGGGAGGTTTCGCATCCTCACGAACTACGAAAAACGAGCACGAATTGCGTGATATGTCATCAATGTTTGTCTTCCCAAGTTCGTCGGGGAAAGTTCGCAGTTCGTCACTTCGAAAATGCAATGGTTAGTCCTATTTGGGAAATTGGTCAGTTCTAGCGGGTGAGACGAAAAGCGCACTGCCACCTACGATTTGTAGATGACGTCATCAATTTATGTGTGAACAGATTTCGTTTTTCGCTCTTGGTATAAATTCCTCACGAGGATTTTGTGAATTCTTCGGCGGTTTTGCGTCGAAGAGGCGAAGTCCCAACGATATCTCTCACAACTTCAATTNCTGACACAGCCATGCTTTGTGTTCGTCATAGGCTTACGCCTTCGACTTAGAAAACATGGGCAGCCAACCAACAAGTTCGGTGCCTGAATGCGAGACACGGCGAAACAAAGATAACAGAGCGTGGGCTCGATTCCCAGCTGGGTCCAATTTTTTTTCCTTTCAAAAAAGTGTTCACTTGGTGCTCACCAGAGGATGTTGACACCTCACAGCTCGCAGACAAATGAGGGTCCATCATGTTATGAGCCTTCGTTTGAGGTGTTTGCTGGGCGTTTGCAATTCTCTTGCCCACTGTACGGGGACTTTTTGTTCGGGTTCACGTCAACAGCCTTTAAAGTAATACACTGTACATATATAATGCCCACTGCTATCTGCTGGGAGAGATGGCATTATCATTTTGCAGATGGCAGCACACATTCAGGATACCCATAAATAAGAAATGCGGGTACATCCTGAAGTGTGTAACGCCTGCTGTACACGGTCAAATTTTTCATCCATTTTTTTTTGAGAAATTCAGATTCAGGACTAAAATCGTTTGGTTCTCGAAGGTAGGCCCTGTGCCTGGGGAAATCGCTCTCATGGTGATGAATCGTAATTAATCGTTGGTCGTCACGTGATCTTCAGATGGAATGGCGTGAATGACCAGCGATGCAGATGAACATCAGTCGAGACAAGAGAATGGAGAATTCCACGCTGTTGGTTTGGGTCGTTGTAACAGAGCTGGGTGTGGGCAGCTCTTCCCTGCTGGAGAAACTGGCAATGGTCACATTGTTTGTAGAGAGTTATGTCATGATTGTCATGTTTACCACCGGAGCTGCCGGGAATATCGTCTCGTTGGTGATTTTTCACCGCGTGGGGAGGAAGAACGACGCCACAGTCACCTATCTGACCTGCCTGGCCGTCTCTGATCTCTGTTGTATCTTATTCGCTGGATTTCCGGTCTGGCTTTCTGCTGGTCTTCGTCACATAAATGGCGTGCCTGTCAAAATTTACCATATATCAGTCCTGAGTTGTAAAATCGGGAATTATGTTTATGTGCTATTCCAAACAACCTCTGCCTGCCTTATTGCTATTTTCACAACCGAGAAAGCCATCGTGGTCTGGTTCCCTCTTAAACGGCTGTCCTTCACAACAAGAAGACGAAAAATCGCCATTGGTACGGTCATGCTGGGCTGCGCTGTGGCGACGCTCCATAGTGGTTTCATGAGCGGCCTGGTATACGTTGGACGCGCTAAGATCTGTTACTATCCACACACAGGCATCAGAAGAACTCTACTCTTGGTCTACGACAATTTCCTTTATTATCTTCTCCCTTGTTTTACTATTATTACGTCACATGCAATGATTTTGATTGGAATTTTAAAGGCAAAACAACTCGAGACGAGATCGTCTGCTAAGGATATGAATGAGAAGAAGACTTTAAATAACTTATTCATTGTTTCAGCCATGTATGTTGTTTTTATGACACCGAATTCAGTTCTCCTCTTGACCATTTTCAACCAGCCAGTCAACGCAGACAAATCCTACTATGAGTTTCTTAAAATTCTGTTCAGACTTTTTTCCCAGGTCAGTTATTTCAATTACTGTCTCAACTACGTCGTATACGGGTTTTCGTTGCCGTTTTACCAGCGAGAACTTATGAAAGGACTACAGTGTTTATTGTGTTTGCA
This sequence comes from Notospermus geniculatus, assembly GCA_002633025.1. Taxonomy (NCBI): domain Eukaryota; kingdom Metazoa; phylum Nemertea; class Pilidiophora; order Heteronemertea; family Lineidae; genus Notospermus; species Notospermus geniculatus. The sequence goes on along the minus strand of NMRB01001104.1, from coordinate 28,345 downwards.
CAGGTCTGTACATCGATTACCGTAGTTGCCATGACTGTGATATGATAAAGGCGAGTTCAATGGCGCTAACAGATTTTGATTGATTGAACTGGACTAAATGCCATTTACATTAGATCATTTAAAAATGAGTGTACCTGACTCACTGAGTTTACTGAAGCAGCACAAGCTGACCAGTTAACTCCC
>NMRB01001104.1:0-28157 GCA_002633025.1 Notospermus geniculatus | reverse complement strand
CCCCCCCCCCCCCCACTCACTGAGTAACATGAACTCGGGTCTTTTTCGCTAACTATGTGTAACGCTCGTTGTACACTTGGGATTCAATTGTACCAGTACAGGTCAGTTTCAATAAGGAACTTCATGCACTACGTTCACACCCTGTTTTACAGAAAGAGCGCACTCTTTTTGAATTGATCCTGTGGATGGTTTTCCCAGAAAAATGATTTCACTATAGACCCCTGTAATGAAAAGTGATAAAATCAGGCCGACAGGATCATGTCGTCTACCCCGCAATGACTAGTGAACAGGACCCGGTTGCACCAAACGTCGTAGGTGCTGTCTTAAAGTTAAGAACAAAAATGGGTTGCACCATCGATGTCTCAGGACATCGCCCTAACGTTCTTGCCTATGTAGTTACGACATGACTTAGGGGTTGTCCCAAATTCCATATCCTACGATAAGAACTTAAGTTTGATGCAACCGGGCCCTGTAGCTCAGGTCTAATCAGTTTATGCAATTGTCGTACCTGAAGTGATGTCTTAACTCCGATTCTATGGTACATATACATGTACAGTTATGTTGATAAAATCCTGCGAATAGCTCTCCCCCAAAGTCATAGATCTATGTCTCCTGTTTCATTATCGGCTCTGAACAATGGAATCCATCGCGGCACAACGAGCTATTGTCTTTCGCCGTACTATAAATTGGAATATACTACCTTGCTAGTGTTATGAAGGTCTTATTATACGTCCATTCCATAGTACTACTTAATCCAACTATCAACTCACTTATGAATTTTCACCGCAAAAATAGCAAGTACGCTACTGTAGGAAAAAATTCAAGAAAATGCCCTTTGAAATTCAAGAAAATACCATTTTGAAATTCAAGAAAATACCGATTTGAAATTCAAGAAAATACTTTTGAATAAATTGAAACTTATGCATCTCCATGGAAGTATTCACATGAAGATTTCATTAAATTTCCGTGGTACTTCCAACCAACTCTTATCAACTCACTTATGAATTTTAACCATAGTACCAGAAATCAAGAAGATGTACAGGGTGTCCCAGAAAAAACCTAATCCTGTGAAAATGGGTTAATATGACCACCCCAAGAGGTGTACCATGATAATAATGGCTTTCCCATAAAGCAGGGTCAATATGCTTTCCAATGATACCACGATGACATTCCTTCAGTCATGGAGTGTCATTGTTTTGAAAATGGCATCTCAAAATCCATTTGTTACAGTTGGAATAAGCCAGTGAAATGAATGTTCACTTGAAATGCTTGACCAGGAAAACAAGTAAGCATTTAACCTTATGTCATTAACCTTATGCAATAACATGGTGAGTGATTTCAGAACATACGCCAATGTTTGAAAGCTATTCAGACCAGTAAACATTCAAACCAGCAACATGCTGCAACTTACCACTGAGCAAAGAGTGTTTGTGGTAAACGAAATTCCTTGAAACCAAGAGCTTACAAGCCAATCAAAATGCATTTAGGGACACCTTGTATACCCCTTTGAAACTTGACATTAAAATGAGAATGATAAATTACTTCAATATCATTCGCTTTGCCATTTCTTTGGCAGGAAAGAGAATCTGAAAATTCTTTATGTTTCAAGAGAACTTTAAAGGAGCATGGTATGCAATCTGTTATCGATATTTTCACTGCCATCTAGCGGCAGCTATGCGAACTACAAAAATCCATTATAAAATCACGTTATCGGTCCATTCGCCGATAACGTAGTTAATCCCTGTGGTTGGAGAATGGCGCAGTAGCGCAGGCTGTCGAGAAAAAGTGACAATACCAGGCTCCTTTATAAGAGGTTCATCAATTATTCACCCTCAATGCCTGGGGCGCCATCTTGAATGTGGCATCCTCTCTCAAGTAACGTTTGACGGTAACATTTGAAACCCTCACAACTTTTTAATTATGACAACTTACATTACAACAGGTGTGAAAGGAAAACATGTCCCCTGGAAAAGGTGTCCTGGGAAAAAGATCATATTTGTTACATTCTAATCTCTGGCGTATGGTTTCTATACCATACATCTTAATCCGTCATGGAACAATAGAAGAGGACACTTTTTGCAAGGGGGCATTCTTTACTGTTACATCGGTACCGGTACCACAGTTTTTTTAACCCAGAAAGACCTTTAAATTGAGACATCTAAGTCTGATATCATAGTTAGCATGGGAGTAGGCTGTACTACTGTACAGTCTTGTACCCGGCACAGTTACACGAAAAATATACTTCGATACAAACACTGAGTACCTAACTATGTTCATACAGCAAGCGGTATGAATACACTTATGCAATTACACAGAATATACACATATAAATACATGTATAGGCCTACTTATAAAGAGAACCGAACTGCCATAAAACAGCAACTTTTAGGCATTCCCCATTTTGCCACTTCTTGGGTGCCATTTAAAATGTAAAACGTAGTGAGTTCCCACGCCGTCCTTGACGGTAATTTTCTAGGAACTCATACCCTTTAAATCAGAATTAACTTGGGACAACTTATTGCCGCCTGATTATTTTTGTGACAACAGAGACTGCTTAAGGTCTCCCGATACAAATGCTTTCGCGCCCAAATGTCAGCGACTCGGCGACTTTGTGGTTAGTACGGTTCGATGAATATAACAACCCGCATGTCGTCAGGTCTGCGGTTTCCCGGATTATAGGTTGTTCCTGAATTTATTCAATGACATTTCTTACCTCACTGCATGCAGAAAACCTACATGGATTCAAAGCAGTGGGGGGAGGGGAAAGCGCTTGTGCAGACGGATAGTCAGCCATTGTGTCAGCATGCTCATTAGATGGCATGACAGTTACCTTAAAGTATCTTGATGACAGCTTTGTTCAGGCATCTTCTTGATTGGTAATCAAACAAGAACTGAACCAGGGGCCGTATCCGGTCGACAGAATATCCTGTTGTGTCGAAGCCGCGTGACTCAAACTCTTTCTTTAAATGCATCGAAACAACGTTCGCCGGTAGTTGCGTCACGGCTTCCTCGATGCAATCGGATAACACAACGTTTTCAAGGCCATCGTCCTGTTGTGCCAAGTTCTCACATATTTGTAGAAAGACGACCTTGGCAACGGATTCTAAAATAAGTTTTCCGCACTCTGTGGTTAATAAATATTCTTTGAAGCAAACAGAGATAGTATTATGCATCCGCGCCTATAGTCGAACATACATGTACCAAAAATGATATCAACAACTATAATGAGCCAGTTAATTTTCCCTATAAATCTTCTCCCACCGGCCGTTGTGTACAGTGCATGCAAAATCTGTTGGCTGGGATATAGAGTAAAGTGTAGTGCCTGCCTATCACGACCTACATCTACCGGTATTTTCGATTTCATAAGGTCGCAATAGGAAATAATTCATCAGCAACGGTGTTGATTTTATTCAGCGAATACCCCAAAAGCCCGCCTAAGTTTTTCTACTGCTCCGTGTAATATATGTACGGTGACCTTATAGAATTGAGACAGGCGGTACTGTACCTCTGATGGAGTATGGACAGCTCTATTTCAAAGGCTTATGCATAAAGGAAAAGTCCCCTTGCCCCTGTAAAACACGCGGGAAATGATGATAAAGGTGTCCGGATGCTGGCGGATTGATGCAGCCGACAAGATTTTACCGAAATACCATGGTTTCATTCATCGCCATAGAGATTCGTTATCAGCATTTCCTGGACTGGCATGTTCTTTCAACTCCAGGTTTTCGGTAGCGCGCCACGGCGACTCCATCGCTGCGTTTGGTGTGGCGCGCTACCGAAAACCTGGAGTTGAAAGAACATGCCAGTCCAGGAAATGCTGATAAAGGTGTCCGGATGCTGGTGCATCGATGAAACTGACAAGACCGAGGACACCCCCAGACACAGAGGCAAAGACGCCCCAAAAGTAGTTCTTTCAACTCCAACTTTTAGGTAGCGCCACAGCGACTCCACTGCAGCGTTTTGTGTGGCGCGCTACCTAAAAGTTGGAGTTGAAAGAACACTTTTATCTACTACTGGTGTGGAAGGAAAAAGTGTCCCAGGAAAACGAACCAGAGAACAAAAGATCCTGTTGTTACAGTTTATAGTTTTAACCTCTGACATGTCTGACAGTTAGTTTCTATTGCCACATTAATCTGGCATGGAACAATAGCAGAGGGCACTTTTTGCTGGGAGACATTCTTTACAAATTTAGAATATACACAATACTGCCCACGTATGCAAACTACAGTATATGAACGCACATTTATTAAAACCTTGCTATACACCCCAAAAGGACTTATGTTTCCTGTTTCCTTATCGGCTCTCGACAGGATGCAGTATGGAATCCATCGCCTGTGTGCAAAAAGAGCTATTTTCCATCGCTGCACTACATTGTTTTGTACTTCCATGGAAGAATTTTAAAGTTGAAGATATACAATATTTTCCATGGTACTTTTTAGCAGCTCTTATCGACTCACTTCTCAATTTTTAACCACAGTACCAGAAATCTAAGCAGATATGCACCCTTTTGGAATAAATTGAAATTTGCCATTGAAATGAGAATGATAATTTGCCTCATTATCATTCGCTGTGCCATTTCTTTGACAGGAAAGAGAATAGTAAATTCTATGGGCCGAATTCACCAAGGGTGGTCATCGCGCGATTAAGACTTAGACGCGTGTACCTTCTTCAAAAGCATGGTGGAAGTGTGTGCATTTAGTGAAGTTACACGCGTCTAAGTCTTAATCGCGCGATGATCACCCTTGGTGAATACGGCCCTATATGTTTCAAGGGAACATTAACAGGTTTATCAATTATTTACCATCAATGCCAACGTGGCATCCTCTCTCAAGGTACCCTGATGGTAATATTTGAAACCCTCACAACTTTCAAATTGTGACAATTTACATAACAACAGGTGTGGAAGGAAAGAATGTCCCAGGAACACGTGCCCAGGGAACAAAAGATCCTAGTTACAATTTATTGTTTTGATTTCTGTCGATTAGTTTCTATCGCCATACACCTTAATCTGTCATGGAACAATAGAAGAGGGCACTTTTACTCTGAGACATTCTTTACTGTTACATCTGTGCTGCAGTTTCTTAGCCCTAAGAAAGACCTTCAGATTTAGACATATAACTATCATAGTTAAAACATGGGAGTAGTCCATTTTGCCAAATGCCTTAGGTGCCATTTGAAGTGTAAAATGTAGTGAGTTCCCACGCCGTGCTTGACTGTAATTTTTTAGGAACAACTTACTGCCCCCTGTTTTTTTTGTCACAACAGACCGCTTAATCAAGACAGTCATATCTGGTGCCATCGTTTTTAGTGGATGGAGGTCAGACATTCTTATACACGCAGTTACACGAAGAGTTCAGTCTATATAAACAGTATACATGTAATAAACCAATATACATTTGCAGTTTCCACATATGACACACAAATACTCATTTAAAAAAACTCTAAAGACTCCAGTCATAGGTGCAGCAAAGTCGTACAGTATAAGACACTGACGTACGAAAAAAAGTTGGATAAAAAGGCGAAGCTATACTCTTAGCGTCAGCCGTGAATAAACGAATACATTGTATCATAATGAAATAATTTTACAATTTCAGAACTATACATTGTACTGTACACATTGTATTGTACACAATCCAGCCCAGGGGTGCAAACGTTATGAACGTACATTTATTAAAACCTTGCTATACATCCCCCAAAAGACTTATGTTTCCTGTTTCGTTATCGGCTCTGAACAGGATAAATATGGAACCCATCGCCTGTGTGCACAAAGAGCTTTTTTTCATTTTTTACATTATAATAATGTACTTCCATGGAAGTTTTTTAAAGATACACAATATCTCCATGGTACTATTTACCAGCTCTTATCAACTCACTTCTCAATTTTTAACCACAGACAAGAAATATAAGAAGATATGTACCCTTTCGGAATAAATTGAAACTTGCCATTAAAATGAAAATGATAATTTGCCTGTTTATCATTCGCTGTGCCATTTCTTTGACAGGAAAGAGAATGTATAAATTGTTTCTGTTTCAAGAGAACGTTAATAGGTTCACCAGTTTTTTACCCAATGCCATCTTGAATGTGGCAACCTCTCTCAAGGTACCCTGACGGTAACATTTGAGACCCTCACAACTTTCAAATTGTGACAACTTACATTATAACAGGTGTGGAAGGAAAGAGTGTCCCAGGAAAACGTGTCCAGGGAACAAAAGATCCTGTTAGTTACAATTTATAGTTTTAATCTCTGACAATTAGTTTCTATCGCCATACACCTTAATCTGGCATGGAATAATAGAAGAGGGCACTTTTTGCTGGGAGATATTCTTTACTGTTACATCTGTGCTGCAGTTTCTTAGCCCTAAGGAAGACCTTTAAATTCAGACATGCAAGTCTGATATCATAGTTAATATCATAGTTAAAGCATGGGAGTAGTCTGTGTACAGTCTTGTACTCGGCTCAGTTACACGAAAAATATACTTCGATACAAACACTGAGTAACTGACTATATAGTTATATACATGTAACAAGTGGGCATGAATACACTTATGATGCAATTACACAGAATACACAGACACGAATGCATGTGCATGTACTTACAAAGAGAACCGAACTTGAAAAAACAGCAAATTTGAGGCATTCGCCAAATTCCCTGAGTGTCATTCAAAATGTAGTGATCTCTCTCACCGTTCTCTACGGTATTTTTCAAGGAACTCACAACTTTTAAGTCAGACTTAACTTCGCACAACTTATTGCCGCCGTTTTTTTTTGTCGCAAGAGACAGACTGCTTAATCATGACACTCAAATCTTGTGCCATCTTTTTTAGTGAATATAGCCTACATATTTACACATGCAGTTACACGAAAGGTACACTCCATACATAGAGTAACTAATAAAGCAATCATTTGCAATTTTTCACATACAACACACAGATACAGATTAAAAAAACGTCTAATGACCCCCGGTCATAATTGCAGCAATGTCGTAAAATATTAGACACTACGATACGTAAAAAACACTTGAATACATGTACTTAGACGAAGCTATACTTTTGCAATGACTGGTGAATACACGAATACATTGTATCATCATGAAATCATTTTACAAATTTATAACTACATTGAATATATTGTACTTAATACTGCCCACGTATGCAAACTACATGAACGCACATTTATTAAAACCTTGCTATACAGCCCCAAAAGACTTATGTTTCCTGTTTCCTTATCGGCTATAAACAGGATAAAGTGTGGAATCTATCGCCTGTGTGCCCAACGCGCTATTTCCCTTCTACATTATGTACTTCCATGGAAGTACATGTATTATTCCATGGCATTCCTACCAACTATTAAAGTATAATTCACCCTAACGTCAACATGCCAGGCGTGTCTGTGCAACAGACACCATGAAGTGAACACAATAACCTTGGTGTGTTTGCTGTTCAAGTGACATTAGGTAACTGCGTCACGGATTATTTACCACTGACTTGTGCACATTTCCAAGTTTGGCACTTTGCCCATGTTGAAGTTCGGGTAAATTATACTTTACCACAGTACCAGAAATCCAAGAAAATAATGTGTAACCTTAGAATAAATTGAAACTTGTCATTAGAAATATTGAAAATGATAATTTGCCTTATTATCATTCGCTGTGCCATTTCTTTGGCAGGAAAGAAAATGGGCAAATACGGTAGTTTATGTTTCAAGAGAACGTTAAGAGGTTAACCATTAATTTGTGCATAATGCCTGGAGCGCTATCTTGAATGTGGCGATCTCGTTCAGGAATTAATGACGGCAATATTTGAGACCCTCACAACTTTTAAATTGTGACAACATCCATTATAACAGGTGTGGAAGGAAAGAACGTCCCAGGTAAAGGTGTCCAGGACACAAACGATTCGATTGCTTGTAACCTCTGGCGATTGGTCTCTAAATTGTCATGCTTCTTCATCCGAATGGAAAAAGAAGCGGACTCTTTTTTACCTGGGGACATTCTTTACTGTTACATCTGTGCTGCAGTTTCCTAGCCCTAAGAAAGACCATTAAATTCAGACATGTAAGTCTGATATCATAGTTAAAGCATGGGGGTAGTCTGTGTACAGTCTTGTACTTGGCACAGTTACACGAAAATACACTTCGATACAAAGACTGAGTGGCTAGCTCAATGGTTATATACATGTAACAAGCGGATATGAATACATTTATGCAGTTATACAGAATACACAGAAACGAATACATACTTACAAAGAGAACCGAACTTGAATAAAAGAGCAAATCTGAGGCTTTTCCCAAATGCCCTGTGTTCCATTTAAAATGTAGTGATCTCTCTCACCGTGCTTTACGGTAATTTTCAAGGAACTCACAACTTTTAAAGGTGCTCTAGTTCGAATTGTAAACATCATGGTGTGCCACCTATTGTCAACTTCTGGTACCGGTACTAACAAATCAGATAAAATCGAATTAAATCTCGCCTTTCACAACTTTTCGTTTGTTTTTGAGCGTAAAATCATAAATATATTTCAGTTACAAGAATATTTATCAGGATAGATATAAAAATAGTATAACATTAATGTTTTGGTACACACGGTGCTGCCACCTGTCCGAGGAAAAAAACTATTATAATGAACCATGTAAATAAACAAACCGTAATGTTTACAATTTGAACTAGAGCACCTTTAAGTCATAGTTAACTTGGAAGAACGCCGTTTTTTTACAAGAGAGACTTCTTTATCAAGACACTCAGATCTGGTGTCACCTTTTTAGTGAATAAGAATGTACATATTTACACACACAGTTACACAAATAAATAGTCCAAATAAACAGTAACTACATATGTAACAAACCAATAAATACTTGCAATTCCCACATATAACACACAAATACATATAGGCCTACTCATTTAATAAAAACGTCTCATGACGCCCAGTCATAAGTGAAGCAAAGCCGTACACTATTAAACACTACGATACATGAAAAACACTTGGATAATAAGATGAAGCTATACTTTTACAGTCACCGGTGAATACACGAATACATCATTGTATCATGATGAAATAATTATACGCATTTAGAACTTCATTGAATATGTAGGCCTACACAATATTGCCCACCTATGCAAACGTTATGAACGTCGTTTATTAAAACCTTGGCACGCAGCACCCAAAGGTTTACATAATTATGTGTTTCCTGTTTCCTTTATTGGATCAAGTATGGAATCCATCGCCTGTTTGCACCACGAGCTATTTTCCTTCGCTGTACTACATTGTTATATCTAAAGTTGTGCTCGAAATAAGTGAACCTCGATTACCAACAGACTATTCCCAACATACATTTCATTTGTGGATGGACAGTAGGCAAGCAGTCATTTTAGAGTATCGACAGAAATAGATGTGTATCTGTTTTTTGGCATTGAGGACATCATGAGTTATGAATTTTTCCTCACCAAATTATACATATCAAAAGGCAAAACGCCCCAATTGGAAATGGAAAGGAAGGTAAAATCACAAACTGAATTTTTATTTCTCAAATATGAATTTTAAAATATTTTTTTACTTTTTGCCCCAAAACGATTTTAAAAATCTCAATCGACCTTCTCAATCGGGGATTTTTAGCTTTGGGATATTTACATCTTAACGAAAATAGCAAGCACGGTAGTAATTCAAAAGCACAGTGTATAGACCTTTCCAACAAAGATGGTGGCCTACCTACGTAGTTCTCCCACGTGACGTCGTCGTGGCCATTCATTGTCCAACCACGATATAACACTACTGAACGCATCCTCTCATTCAATTACTTTGCCTAAACGTTTGTGCCCACTGCCCTCTTGACCAGCTTAGCGTGCTAAGCGGCCATTGGGTCATATGAATAAAGACTAGCAAATGCGTTTACTTCAGATTTGCACAGCATTATACCTCTTCTCCATTCCATTTTCGAGTGGCGCGAGGTTTATCAACGACAGCTCCGCAACTGCTGGGTCAAATTTGATGAAACATACGTCAATCGACTTGTCTTCCTTGGCGGTATCTAATGATGTAAGTGTCATTATATTTCACAGCAGTTAAATTGTTGAAATTGACCAAAATGTCATCTTCTAGCACATAAACTCACAGGGAAAAACTCAGCTGAACACGTGAAAGCAGGCGCGGCTGCCCATCCCTACGAAAAATCGACGCGACCACGCAAAACACAGCGCTCGTAGCGGGCAAATCGTGGAACTACACTTTGTACACAACCTCGCGTGCAAATGTACAGGAGTCAAAATATCGAGAAATAGTGGGAATATCGCGATGAAACTTGGATTATAAGATTCCACCAAGAAAGAAAAGTTGTTTGACGTTTGTTGCATCAAAATCGGCCCAGGCGTTGCGGAGCTATCGTTGCTAAACCTCGCGCCAGTCGGAAGTGGAATGGAGAGTAGTGGATTTTATATTGCAAAATCTATATTATAATTGACGGTGGCGCTTTAACTTCGAACACGAACTCCTCCGTGGTTTCTGATCGAAATGGCACTTGAGAATGACATGTGGGTGGCCCTTAAAGGACCACAGTATTGCTTCCCAATCCTGCGTTACACCATGGAGGTATAATAAAGAAGGAGAGAGAACGGCCCGAATTTCAAAGGTACAATCATCCGTTCCGATGTTTTGACAGTGTACTTAAGCCTAAATGGTGAAATTACATTGTATGCAGGAAATTACAAAGTTTTATAATCTTATTCCATGACATCCTTAGGTCCTTCAGGAGATGATCTCTTGGATAGATCCCTGGGTTTGATCGCCCTTTTATTCGTTGGTGTTGGGGCGCCGAAGACAATAGATGGTTCGCCCAGCTGAGGTGGAGTCGGTGAGAGGTTTACTTGTTCGTTGTTTTTCATGCTGTCTGCTCATGAAAAGCATGAAATGTTTGACACTTGACTTGCTTTTAAGAGTGGAATATTTCCCCAAATTGGTGACGAACCGCGATTATCTATTGTGTATTTGTTCATTGGATATTTCAAGACTGTGAAATTTATGCCGAACAAAGTTCCTATAGGCCTACCCTTATATCATTGGCTGTTAATTTTGGATTCAATTTGGATCGACTGTGACCAGGTCAGGTGACGATTTGTGATTCTGCTAGGCTAGGCCTATTTTAAGCAGATACAAAGTAGGACCATCACCCTAGCCTAGGCCTAGGCCTATCAGCCTAGGCCCTATAGGCCTACATGGCCTAAGGCCTACCATGAATTTGGGTCATCTTGACATTATTATGAGGCTGACTGTGCACATCTGCATGCATCCTGCCAAATCGAACAGTTTTGAGCAGTAACTCTGTCTGAGCAAAAGGCCTACCGGTACCTTCCTGCACTACAGCGTGCGCCGTGTAGGCCGGCCTCCGAACATGTGCACTAGGCCTATAGGCCTATGTCTACCGGTAGCCTATGTAGCTAGCTAGGCCTATGCATGACTTAGGGCCTACACTTCCTCAGCGTGTAGGCCGTAGCTAGGCCCCCCTATGTGAATAGGGCGAGGCCCCTTGCGTGTTACATTTACACTATACCGGTAGGCCTACAGCTAGCCACATGTAGGCCTATGCATGGCGTGCATACGTAGGCCCATCGTAGGCACGGCCTAGGGCCTTGCACAGGCTAGGCCCTTATTTACGTCACATGTGCCTACACTACAGCGAGCTAGGCCTATAGCGTGCATGGGCCATCATAGGCAGATCTAGGGCCTACTCAACACACAGGCCTTAAATAGGGAGGTTTAGAAATCAAACAATAAACGTAAACTTTACGACAACGTTCCGGTACAGGTGTGAAAGGAATCCAAGTCCCCCTGGAATCTAAGTCCGGTCTTATTGTTCAGCGAGGGATTAGAATATGGCTATAGAGCGACCATGACCATTCGAATATAGGCCTAGGCCTAACCTTACAATATGCCTAGCGGGCTGTTGTTTTGCGGATCTGCATTCCTAGGACGCTGATTCCTGTCACACCTGTGGTACCGTACCAGTAGGACCACTACATTCACCAGATTTCATATTGCATTTTCGATGCGGTACCGGTGTAACGAGGTTGTCGTTGACATTTATGTCCATCGTTTGAATTTGATTTCTAAACCTCCCTAATTACAGCGTGCGTACGGGGGTACGTACATGTAGGGGAAGACTGGGAGAGTTGGGCCACAGGGAGAGTTGGGACACCCTCAATTTCATGAAGCTGGAGATATAGTAGAGCGTGGTATTGTATCATATCATTTGCACGTAGTAAAGCATCCTTTACCACGTGTAAAGCGTCCTTTACCACGTGTAAAGGACGCTTTACCACGTTTAAATGCATGGGGCATGCCATAGGTTTTACACGTGGTAAACCAGTGGATTTACATGTGTGAAAGCAGCATGCCACGTGGTAATGAAGAGGTGGTAATTGTTTACCACATGGTAAAAGGACTCGGATTTACATGTGGTAATGGGCGAATTTTACACCTGCAGTCTACACGTGGTAAATAATTTACATGTGTTCAAAATTTACCACGTGGTGAATAATTTACATGTGTTAATAATTTACCACGTGGTATATTTTTGTAAGGGCAGTCGGAAGTGGAATGGAGAGTAGTGGATTTTATATTGCAAAATCTATATTATAATTGACGGTGGCGCTTTAACTTCGAACACGAACTCCTCCGTGGTTTCTGATCGAAATGGCACTTGAGAATGACATGTGGGTGGCCCTTAAAGGAGCACGGTATTAGATCTCAAATGCGTTATTTGACTGCCGACGTAGAGGGAGCCACCTAACGGTAGTAATACGTACTACAAAAATGCATTACAAAATGTACGGAGGAAATCGGGTCAACTCGCCAATACGTCGTTGGTCCCTGGGTTGGAGAGTGGCACAGTGGCGCCGGCTGTCGAGAAAAAGTGGCAATACCGTGCTCCTTTAAGCGGGTGGCATTACATTTTTTTACCCTTAAGCGAATAAAATGAAGGATGAAACTTCCAATTAGTGCAATGCCCACTAGCCTGGTTTCGCTGTCCACCGTGTAGATGGCGCTGCGTACGCAACACCATCTACACGGTGGCCGACGGAACCATGTAGGCCTATAATCATAAAGGAATCAACCATAAAGGTTCAACTGACAAATTTAGAATTTTATAAATGTGGACAATATCCCTTTAAAACCCAACAGATTTGCATTCTGACGTTTCCATGTGATAGGCAAGACCCTTCTGCACATTCACTGCAAATTTTGTTGAATTCCGTCTAGTTGATCTTATGATACAAAAGGTCTGAATTAATGAGAACCCCGCGAACGATGTGTGTTCAGGGTCATCGGTGTACATTTGAATAGGCTGACGTACATTTGTACATGGAACACTAATTGTGCTGAAAATAGCTCAGTTATCGTCAGAAATGGAATTCAAAGCATCATGTTGGCAGGTTCATGTACCTCTTCACCACAAAAAAAGTTGAAGCTCGTGCCTATTACGTAAAGCCAAAATTCAGGCAGTGAGAGACATCTGGTGGCAACACAGGAAGTGTATCCCTCAGTAAGCTCATCGTTCGCAGTTAAACCTTTATGGTTGATTCCTTTATGCTATAATGCATTATCTTCAACCAGGCAGGGTGATCAGAAAATAGGAACTTCAACACATAAAACTGCTGCCATCTGCTGCCCATAGGCCTAGATTATTGTCCGAGCCGAGGTGTTGGCCCCCACTAAACAGAGACATCCAGCAAAATGCCATCCTCTGGCCACATGCATCCAGTGAATGTGCTCGCCACGGGTACCTTGCTAGTTCAAGTAAAGCATTTACTAGTCTTTATTCATTTGACCCATGTTACTGAGCTTCTGACGTCATATGGTGAGGACTTTTAGACCCACATCTTTGTTGGAAACGTCTATATACCTATAATGACTGTGTATATCTCTTTTCGACCTCGTTGTTGCCTTGTTCCCAGTCTTTTCATTTTCATTATTTCGGTGCCTGCATCATTTTTTCCTTTTTCTCCGCTATGTTTCCGTCCCATCCATCAGCATCATCTTCCGCGCCAGGTTTTCTTTTCTCACTGCTGGTTCTTGTTTCCTGCATCCCTTTATACTCATCCTCCTGAATGATGCTACAGATAGGTCACAGTGTAGGCGTAGATAGCTGAAGATGTCTAAACATCTGCTCGCGCTGTGTAGGAGTCCAGTGCCGAGAGTACGCCACAGTTTCAATCTCTCCCTCCTCGTCGTCAGTGCCTTCTGCTCCAGTGTTTGTCATGGATTCTTCTAGTATTTGCGTCTCATCCTCTTCCTCCGTGAAGATGAGGTAGGGCCTACTGAGGCGAATTTTGGGAAGTGGAGCGCTGAGTTTCAATCTCATCCTCATCTTCCGCATCTCTTCTGTTCCCCCTCCGTTGCCACCCTAACCTTTCAATGTTGGTTCTTGGTTCCTGCATCCCTCCAAGTTCATTCTCGTGAAATATATTGCCAGATAGAGATGACTGAGGTGTTGGGGGCTGAGGATGTCTAAATATCTGCTCTCGCTGTGTAGATGTCCAGTGCCGAGAGTACACCACAGTTTCAATCTCTTCCTCCTCGTCGTCAGTGCCTTCTACCACAGCCTTTGCTATCGATTCTTCTGGTATTTGCATCGTCTCCTCTTCCTCCGTGAAGATGTAGTACAGAGGCGAATTTTGGGAAGTGGAGCGCTGAGTTTCAATCTCATCCTCATCTTCCGCATCTCCTCTGTTCCCCCTCCGTTGCCACCCTAATCTTTCAATGTTGGTTCTTGGTTCCTGCATCCCTTTAGGTCCATCCTCGTGAAACATATTACCGGTAGTGCTCGAGAGAGATGACTGTGTAGGTGTCGGGGGCTGAGGATGTCTAAACATCTGTTCGCGCTGTGCAGGAGTCCAGTGGCGAGAGTACACGACAATTTCAATCTCTTCCTCCTCCTCATCAGTACTTTCTACTCCAGTGTTTTTCATGGATTCTTCAAGTATTTGCGTCTCATCCTCTTCCTCAGTGAAGATGTAGTACAGAGGCGAAAATTTTGGGAAGTGGAGCGCCGAGTTTCAATCTCATCCTCATCTTCCGTATCTCCACTGTTTCCTCCCCGATGCAACCCTAGCCTTTCAATCTTGGTTCTTGGTTCCTGCATCCATCCATGCTCATCTTCGTAAAACATGTTGCTAGAGCGAGGTGACTGTGGTGTAGGTGTCGTGGGCTGAGGAGGTTTATTTCTAAACATCTGCTCGCGTTCTGTTGGTGTCCAGTGCCGTGAATAAACGACTGTTTCAATTTCTTCGTCCTCACCTTCCTTATCTCCCCTGTTTACCCCCCTTTGAAACTCTAACTCCTTTATGAAATGTTTGAGCACTGTCTGTACGAAATCCTCGTCGACATCTTCCGGAAGTAACGTCATGAGATGATTGATCTCTGTATCTGTCGACCCCTCGTAGTCATCTTCCGAAAGTAACGTCACGACACGATTGATCAGAGTACGTGTATCTATCAACTCATCGTCATCTTCCTTTCCTCGCCCATTAACCCTTATATGAAGTCCTTTCTTTTCAACCTTGGTTCTTGGTTCCTGAATCCTTCCACGATCCTCCTGGTGAAAGCGGCTGGACAAAGATGATGGTGCGGGAGGTCTAAACATCTGCCCGCGCTGTGCAGGCGTCCAGTGCCGGGAGTAAACGACAGTTTCAATCTCTTTGTCCTCATCTTCCGTGTCTTCTCCCCTGTTTACCCTCCATTGCCGTCCTAATTTCGTCATGATACGTCCCATCACTGTATCTTGATCACCCACAGCCTCAAGCTTCTCACTGTCACTGCCGACTTCCCTGAGGTACATGCGGCCAACTATCTCCCGCATCAGCTTAGCAACTCGCAGAGATTTCTTTATGTTTATCTTTATTCCGGCGAAGACGTTGACATCTGGCTGCCAGAATAAAGGAAGGAACCCCTCAGCGAGGCAACCCTCCAAGTCGCGATAGATGATGTACACCATTTCTATCAGACGCCTATCAGTATTCAAGAAGTCTTCTGTGTTGTGGAGAAAGACCATCTTCAGATGATAACTTGTCAGGTATTTATCCACAGTGTGTAGGATGTTTTCACAGTCTCTCATCATGATGCGGCAGACGTCTGGATTACGTAGACACTTGGCAGCCACGTACGCATCCCTTACTCTTTGTTCCAGGTTTTTAATATGTTCCGTCTCCAGATGAGGAAAGGAAATACGCCATAACCTTGTACGTTCCTGTTCCTTGCCATCTGCTCTCATTGCCTTTCCCATCTTACTTTGATAGTGTGGAGGCTTTGCAACAAGCATAAAACCTCTGTGTTTCAGGTCATCTTTGTCCATCATCCAAGTCTTGTCGATCAGTTCCTCTGGCCATTCATCCTTGAAGTGAATTATGGGGACAAGGTCTGTTGAAACGCGGAGCTCATCTTTAGAAAATTTGTCGACATACTTGATCGTGAGGATTGTGTTTGCTTGGCCACCTCCTTTGGGAACATCTTGATCTGATATGACATTTTCGTTCTTATAAACGCTAATTTTTGCTAAAAGATTGCAAAACTGCCAGTGGAAATGCAAACTTTCAAATTTCCGTTCTTTTGATGATAGACTGGCAGAAAATTTCTTATATCCATTTTCATAGTCATCCAATTTATCCATTTCTCCCATGACATGAGAGTATGCGAACATGAAATCAAATTCGTCAGGGAGGACGACCTTAGTTCCTTCCTCTGAACTTCCACATTTGTATAAAGTAATATCGAACTCTTTTTCTTGCTTGTTGCATTGATCGGCGAAGGTCTGTACTAAATCGCCAACGAATTTCGAAACACGTTCTGCGATATGGTTTGGTATACACTTTACGTTCCCAATTCCTGGTGTATTCACTAAACTGTAAATGTTTTCATGGGAATATACGGCGTTGTCTGGCAAAGATGAAACATCTGCTAGAAACGAATTGATGTAGTTCTGACTTTCCTCGAGATTATAGTTAATAACATCGCTGAATGGTAAAATGCCGTCAGAATATTCCACTTTCCAATTGAGCTTCTCAGCCACCAAGTGCAGCACATGTAACGAATGAATATCGGTTGTAGATTCTACTGAAATGTTCGATATAGTAGGGGATACAGCAAAAGAGTTCAACAACAGTGCATTTCCGATGGTCTGTAAAACATCATTGTGGCCTTGTGTAACCACTTCTTGAAGGATTTCATCAAATTTTTGCACTTTCCGGACTGCATTCCTTTTCAGGAGAATGCTACAAATATCAACGTACCCTTTCTTTGCTGCGTTTAAAAATGCTAATTCACCTGCCCCGATGCCAGCAACAGCTCCCATATCAATGAGCATCTCAACTATTTCTGTGTGCCCCGCTTCAGAAGCATGAAATAATGCGTATTCCGACTGACTAGCACCAGCTTCAACCAAATACTTCACAATCTCATGGAAACCTACCCCCGCTGAGATCCCGAGTGCAGTAAATCTGTTATTATCCTGAATATCCTTGTCGGCGCCAGCTTCAACTAAGCATCTCACAATGTGAAGATGACCTCGATTAGATGCGGTATAGAGTGCTGTACCTCCATCATTATCTTGAATATCCTTGTTAGCACCAGCTTCAACTAAACATCTAACAATGTCAAGATGACCTTGATTAGACGAGGTGTAGAGTGCAGTACTTCCATTCTTGTCTTGGGCATTTTTGTCAGCACCAGCTTCAACTAAACATCTAACAATGTCAAGATGACCTTGATTAGATGAGGTATAGAGTGCAGTATCTCCATCATTATCTTGAATATCCTTGTCAGCACCAGCTTCCACTAAACATCTAACAATGTCAAGATGACCTCTATTAGATGAGGTATAGATTGCAGTACGTCCAAATTTATTTTGAGTATCCTTGTCAGCACCAGCTTCCACTAAACATCTAACAATGTCAAGATGACCTTGATTAGATGAGGTATAGAGTGCAGTATCTCCATTATTATCTTGAATATCCTTGTCGGCACCAGATTCAACTAAACATCGAACAATGTCAAGATGACCTTGATTAGATGAGGTATAGATTGCAGTACGTCCAAATTTATTTTGAGTATCCTTGTCAGCACCAGCTTCCACTAAACATCTAACAATATTAAGATGACCTTGATTAGATGAGGTATAGAGTGCAGTATCTCCATCACTATCTTGAATATCCTTGTCGGCACCAGCTTCAACTAAGTATCTAACAATGTCAAGATGACCATGATTAGATGAGGTATAGAGTGCAGTACTTCCATTCTTGTCTTGAGCATCCTTGTCAGCACCAGCTTCAACTAAACATCTAACAATGTCAAGATGACCTTGATTGGATGAGATATAGAGTGCAGTATATCCATCAATATCTTGAATATCCTTGTCAGCACCAGCTTCAATCAAACACTTGACAATGTCGTAGTGATCGTGTGCACTGGCTATACACAATGGTGGGGCCGCTGAGGCTTGTAGGTCGGTGACCCGTCTGAGACGAAGTCGGGTCGAACTAATGTCTACCGTTGCATTCAAATCGGCTCCATAATCAATCAAATCTTTGACGGCATCCAACTCTCCCTCAAGCACAGCTCTACCAAGTGGTAGATGTCCATAAGCATCCGGAGTTCTTGCATACAACCCTTTGATACTTTTCACCAATGAATGTTTGTCCAGCTCGGAGAATTCCTCTGAGTCTTCAGTCATTTTTTTTTCATTTCGACTGGAATACCCAGTTAGGTCCTAAAACATGGAAGGTAATAATCTTTAGTTACCAGAGGTTATTAAGGGCCGGTGTTACATAATATGTAACACCGGCCCTGAATAACCTCTGGTAACAAAAGATTATGCCAGTGTTTTTGTGTGTCTTTTGTGTGTCTTAGCACCCCTAAGCTAATTCCATTTGTCAATTCTATCGCAATGTATAGGGTAGATGGGGACCGATGTACACAAAATTAAATGGTTGGATCTACACCCAATAAATGTATGGTAAACAGATAGAGATATGATACCTCTGACTAAGATAGGCATGTTGCAAATTGCGTTCTGCTGCATTAAGCCTCGCTTATGTCGCCCTACGCTGTGATAGAAATAGCGTCAACAAGTTGCAACTGGTAACTTATGTCGCCACCGAGTAGAAAAATACCGATCGGTCGCAACTACCTGAAACTAGTTTATCGCCGTCTTTTGAGTGCTTATGTCGACACAGATTTCTTTTGATTTTAAGTAACGTGGTGATTCGACGCTCATGTGATCAGTCAAAATGGCGTCGTCGTGTTAAGGTCACGTGGAATGTAAAGCGATTTTCATTTGCTTTCTCCTCAGTATACCGGTTCCTCGCTATCGTGGGCGCGCTTATGTCGACTATGATAAGCAGATACAGTTGTCAACTGGTCGTCAACTGGTCGCTGAAGTTGAACACGTGCGACTTTCAGGATATGGATATTTTTAGTTGGCAACTAGTTGGCAACTAGTTACTCACTGACGCCCGAGAGCTTATGTCACCTAGTAGTTGTGACTAATTAGTTCCGACTACGCGCCGATTATCAGTTGCCAACTGGTTCTGACTGTACGTAACTAAGGGCGACATAAGCGAGGCTTTTGATCACCGGATTTTGAGGTTTTCAGTATAAGCAAAGTGAGAGGGTTCAGATTGAGGAGAGGAGTGACGAGTGAAGAGAGGAGAAGAGTGAGGAGTGAATAGTGAGGAGAGGANGGCTTCTTCATGTATGCTTTCAAACAAATTCTCCATTTGAAACTCCTTATCATCTGTCAACTCAATGATAATATAGTTACAGCGAAATCTGAAATGATTTATTCCAACCTTTTTGATAATCCCCTCCACTTCATTACAGAAATCACTTAAGTTAGAATGTCACTGAAGTGGAAATGGATTAAACTTGCTGTTCCCTATTAGGAATTTATAAAAGGCTTCCAAGTTTTTAGCTCACCGGTGAGCTTTTGTCGTGGTGCAGCATCCATCGTCCGTCGTCGTCGTCCGTTAGCAGGGCACGTTTTGTACCCGCTGGAGCTATTGATCTGAAACTTGGTACATATATACCCCTAGGTCAGATGACCTATGACACCAAGTTTCGGTCCGATTCAATTCTTGGCTTGGCCTTGGCCTCCAGGTGGCCAAAACCAAAAACACAAAAAGTGCAATAACTCCAAATTTTTATCGTAGGTGTATCTAATTAGGATACATAACATAAATAACGGGTTTTTGATTTGACCTACTTTTCAAGGTCACAGAGGTCAAAGTTCGACAAAAGTAACGAACCTGCCACAGTTCTTAATCATTTCACCGAGCGTCTTCATATCTTGCATAAACATGTATTAGAGGGGTACCTTCAAAAAAAATACTGAGTTTCGGCCCGATCGGACATCCAATATGGCCGCCAGGTGGCGTAACCTGAAAATCATCCAAGTGTAATAACTCAGGAGCGGTTTGACCCAGAGTGCTGAAACTTCATATTTACCTCCCTCTAGATGACCTTTACAAGCACGTCAAATTTCGGGCTGATTAAACTTCCAATATGGCCGCCAGGTGGCGTAACCCGAAAATCATCAAATGTGCTATAACTCAGGAATGACTTGACCCAGAGCGCTCAAATGTGCTGTGTGGCTCCCTCTAGATGACCTTTATGTGCATGTGAAGTTTTGGCCCGATCGGACATCCAATATGGCCGCCGGGTGGCATAACCCGTCATTGAGTCCTGCAACTTGGGAATAACTTGACCCAGATTGCTCATAACTGACATGCACCTCTCTCTGTCATTAAGACTGCCCACCCCACTGGTGGGCAGTCTTTCTTGGTTTCACTGACGTTCTCTGGATGGATCTCTCTCCGAACTTCCGGTCTGGGCTACTTAAGACAACTCACGAAAGGGGGGATAATGCTATCAAATTTTCAGGGTTGACAGAAAATCACCTTGGCAAGACCCCTATTGATTTCTGGCTTCATCGGATACTTAGAAAGTGTTATTTTGATGAATCTGCTGTGCTCAAATCCTGACCAACCTGCTTATTCTAAGCAGGAAGTGAAACATGATACCTTGTGTTTATCTTAGCTCTCTACTGGCATGGGCTTATTTCACAATGGGTGACCCACTTGGCAAACTGATGACAGCAGGTTGCATCTATTACCTACATGTATCCATCACATCCAGTAGTAGGCTAAACATAAGGACACAACTAGAATTGACTTAGCAGTCAATTTGAAGACTGCCCACTAGCACAAAGGGAGTGGAGTGTATGGTAGCAGGTTTAGATAAGAAGCAGAGTGAAAAACAGCTCACCTACTTTGACCAAGGAGAGCCCTAAACAACTCACAATAAACCAAAACTTTTGCCCAATGAAAAGCACCCTAAGCCATCAATCAGTACCAGAACCAAAAACACTGCCTCGGAAATCATTACTTTTCGTGTCCTTATGTTTACTATTGAATATGATGTATTAGATGCAGCCTGCTGTCATCAGTCTGCCAAGTGGGTCACCCAATGTGACATGAGCCCATGCCAGCAGAGAGCTAAGGTAAACACAAGGTATCATGTTTCACTTCCTGCTTAGACACGTTTCACTTCCTGCTTAGAATAAGCAGGTTGGTCAGGATTTGAGCACAACAAATTCATCAAAATAACACTTTCTAAGTATCCGATGAAGCCAGAAACCAATAGGGTTGTTGCCAAGGCACTTTTCTGTCAACCCTGAAAGTTTGATAGCATTACCTACTCTCTTTCGTGAGTTACCTTATAAAGTAGCCCAGACCGGAAGTTCTGAGGGAGATCCATCCAGAGAACTTCAGTAAAACCAAGGAAGACTGTCCACCAGTGGGGTGGGCAGTCTTAAAAAGTATTCATGTAGCATAGTACAGATACTATGCATCCGGCATGCATGTATACATTTATTGCATTGCTTCAGTTTTCAGAAAGACTGATGTACGCCCTTCCTGACTGCAGTAGTAATGAGAGAGTTCATAATACATAGATTTCTCTGTCATCTAATGTCATCTAAACCTGCTACCTACACTCCACTCCCTTTGCGCTAGTGGGCAGTCTTCAAAGTGACTGGTAAGTCAATTCTAGTTAAACGGGTGAGCACGTGGTCCATGGACCATTTCATTTAAAACTGGTGCATTTTTGCAACGGGTTAAGGATATTGAGTACCAGTTAATGGATAAATAGTGTGGAAACTTCTGTTACCTTGGAATATTATCGTTATTTCAAGGACATGTATATCTTTGAACCAGAACGGTATATATAGACATTTTAGGAATTGCGAAATTTAGGTACAGTCTGAGCGTTCCGCTGTGGCATGGATAGCAGAGGTCGAAGAGAGGAAACAATCTGCACCTTTTGAAAATCTGCGAAAGGATTTGATTCCATCTAATGCACCAGCAAATATTTCCTTCCTTCGACTGACAGATGCGGTCAACATCGGCTGACATTATCAGGTACAGCTAAGTTTATTTATAAGGCAAAACAAGCACGCCGTTATGATGTACGTCAGTGAGACCTGACCCTGGATTCGCTGGTCCACGGACCATTGTGGTCAGATGTAGGCCAACAGTGGCCTGTGGACCAGCGAGCCCTTTCTGGCAGCTTGGATATCTCTCATGAGAATGTTATTATAAAGTACGGTCGACACCGCAAATAAATATGTGATGTATTGTAAAGGGCCGGAGGCCTTTATCAGAAATAAATAGATAAAAACAAGCACAGCATTGAACGTCCCCCGTCGCCCCGGGCGCAAGTCCGACGGTCATGTATTTTGTAGATTGACATTTTGTAGGGGAATTGATGGCAGAGAGTTTGTTTCAGCACACAGCTTTGGCTCCCCACACCAAATATGAAACCAAAATCTTCAGTCGTTCAGAAACTTTGAAGCAGAATGGAATTTTTATGGTATTTACAAAGTGCCACCTATTGGCTAAAAAATCAATTAAATAAGCCTACGATATACATGTACCATGTACCCTTGCTAGACAAGCCCACCATAAAAATTTGGTGAAATGCGGTCTAGTATTAAAGGCATAAACACAGTTTTTGTATTTTGGCTTTTGGCCCCAGGTGGCAAAACAGAGAATTTGGCCGATTCTTTCAGGTGACACACCGTCAGCCCATGATACACACTCCCACGAAGTATGAAACCAAAATCTTCTGTTGTTCAGAAGTTACAGAGCGGAAGGGAACATTTGCGAAGCGCCCCCTACAGGACTGAAAAATCAATTAAACTTCAAAATCCTACGATATATTGTGTACCCTTGCTAGGTGAGCCTACCATAAAAACTTGATGAAATTCTGTTCAGTAAAGGCACAGTCACAGTTTTTGTGTTTTGGATTTTCGCCCCCTGGTGGCAAAGTGGATAATGAGATTTGGCCGATTCTTTCACGCGACACACCGTTGGCCCATGGTACATCCCCCCACCACCAAATATCAACCCGAAATTTTCAGTCGTTCAGAAGTTACAGAGCGGAAGGGAACTTTTGTGGTTTTTACAAAGCGCCCCCTACAGGGCTGAAAAATGAATTAAATGGAAAAACCATAAGACATATTATGCATCCTTGCTAGATGAGTCTCCCATAAAAATTTCGTGAAATTCCGTTCAGTACTAAAGGCGTAATCGCAGTTTTTGTGTTTTTGGCTTTTGGCCCCCTTGTGGCAAAGTGGAGAATCGGATTTGGCCGATTCTTTCACGCGACACACCGTTGGACCATGGTACATCCCCCATGAAATATCAACCCAAAATTTTCAGTCGTTCAGAAGTTAAAGAGCGGAAGGGAACTTTTGTGGTTTTTACAAAGCGCCCCCTACAGGGCTGAAAAATGAATTAAATTGAAAACCCTTAACTCATATTATGTACCCTTGCTAGATGAGTCTCTCATAAAAAATTCGTGAAATTCCGTTCAGTATTAAAGGCGTAATCGCAGTTTTTGTGTTTTGGTCTTTGGCCCCCTGGTGGCAAAGTGGAGAATCGGATTGGCCGATTCTTTCACGCGACACACCGTTGGACCATGGTACATCCCCCCACCAAATATCAACCCAAAATTTTCAGTCGTTCAGAAGTTACAGAGCGGAAGGGAACTTTTGTTTTTTTAAGGGAACTTTTGTGATTTTTACAAAGTGCCCCCTACAGGGCTGAAAAATGAATTAAATTGAAAACCCGTAGGATATATTATGTACCCTTGCTAGATGAGCCTACCATAAACATTTCGTGAAATTCCGTTCAGTATTAAAGTCGTAATCACAGTTTTTGTGTTTGGGCTTTCAGCCCCATGGTGGCAAAGTGGAGAATCGGATTTGGCCGATTCTTTCACGCGACACACCAAATATGAACCCAAAATCTTTAGTCGTTGTTAAGTTATAGAGCGGAAGGGACTACGAGCGGCGAGCGGCATATGCGGACGGACGGGCGGTAATTTCAAGTCCCCCTCCGAGGGCTCCGGGGGGACAAAAATAAATTTTAAACAAAAATTGATTTAGTTCTGTATTATCCCGAACTTGGTAGACTTCCTTATGATCTCATCTTTTTGGTTAGGCACTGCATTGACGAAAAAATAAAAATGATCTATAACTCGTGGAAGAAAATCACCTGTCCACCAAGAATTGTAAAATATAACACTTTTAATAGTAACAGATTTAATGAAGCGATAGGGTTCTAAATAAATATCAAATGAAGCTTCTTCACATTCTGGTTGGTCAATGAAATAGTCGATTTCCATTTATTTAAAAATAGGGGTTGATTAGTTCCTTAAAGATACAGGCCACTTGCCTGTAACAATACCACATGAAATGATAATGAAAATGAATAAAATGATGAAATGAAACGATAATGATAAAAAACATAAATATATACATATGTAGGCCTACTAAATTGAAAATGCCTTAAAATGTTAAAATCCACCTTACCTGTAGTTCTCTATGCCTTCGCTTTGGGAGTTGAATTCAGTGCAATTATCCAAAAGGTAAAATAGTGTGAGATGCCGAAAACATTGCAACATCGATGACCGCTCCTCAAAGTGATTTAGGAAACACCACCTTGCTGTTTATATACAAGTTTGACCACAGACGTCACCAACTTATCATATGATCTGTCATGCTATTGAAATGCGTTTTATTGACAGGACACTTCCAGCCAGTCCCATGCACCATGCCTCGAATCAAGGCCAAGTTGCATGTTCTATTTCAAACCAAAGTTCAGCTGGTTAGAAAACAATGTGTGTTGGACCGTTTAGAGTAAACCCTAAATTCATTGTTGTCCGGTTACTAGAGGTTTGACTGACATACGCCCATCGAGCTCCAGACGATTTAAACGGACTTTAGTACATAACTCGACGTCGACCATTGTATTTCAGGAGTGTGACAATATGCACACTCGTCAAATATGGTGCTGTATAATTTTGAGTCATGTAGGAGGAAACCCACAACTGAAAGACAAATTGCCCTGTCTTTCAAGGAAACTCACTTTAAAGACTTACGAGTAATGCTCCAGACTTGAGTAATGCTCCAGACTTTAAAAAGTTCTATTGCAAAAAACTAATACAACTTTCACTTGTGCCAGGTGCAGATAATGTTGCCGTTGGATTGACTTGTTAACTAATTCAGGGGTCACTCCGAAATGAAAATCTGTCATTTTATGCAAAATACATTCAATCTCCCAAATAGGAATAGGCAGGGCGTTTTAGGGCCGATTTTATAAACGATGGCTAAGATAACCATCGGGTTCATTAACCCTTAGTTGACAAACTGTTTGTTAATCGAAGTGAATTTTTCGATTTTATGAATCGTTGATAGCCAAACATTCTAAAAATACAAATGTTTACTTTAATTAATTAGCGGTTTTCAGAACAGCCGATGGTTAAACCGGGGTTTATCTTAGCTATCGTTTAAAAAATCGACCCACAGGCACCTCAGTTCCTTCATGGTCAGATAGCTTCAGCCGGACAGTATGCACCACTACTCACTCCCATTTCGGCCAAAATATAGTGCAACCTCATTTACAGGCGTGCGTAGTGTACCGGTACATATTATAGTATTATCCTGCATCGAGGTTTTGGGAATCCCCAATGCTGTGTGTAGTCTTGCGCAGCCAGCCGTTTCGTTCCACAGTACTGCTACGGATCCCAAGATTCGAAACAGCGGCTGGGTGACCGAGACTATGCTCGCTGATTATGACCCATCTGTCTTTACTGTGCGGCTTTAAAGAACGCTGTTCAAAATCCATTCTCACACAAAGCAGTTATTTAGTAGCTTTTCGGTAAAATCACGTATTTGTTGAGGTTCAGTCAGGACATTTGAGTTTCAAAATCTCAATTTCAAGCGAAATTGATAATCTCCCTAAAACAAAACAAAAAAACAAAAAAGGAGAAAAAGGAAAAGAAAACGTGTTATTTGACATTTACTGCAAGAAACAATTGTTCTTTGTGGCACCCCGTACAACAAAAGTCATTCCAAAATTATATCTGCTTGGTCATGACCTGGCACAAACCCATCTCATGATCAGAAATGTCATACCTATATTGACCAGTAAACACTTGACGAAAACAATGACGTTCATAGTACAAGTACAAGTAGGTACAACACAGAAAAAAATCGATCTCATCTCGAGATAAAATGAGTCTCCAGCCTGCTATTTTGTCCCTAAAATGAGTTTCCTTTGCTACTCGAACCGAGACGGAGTACCAGTTTTCTAAGGCTGGAGCCCTCTTGCATCGACTGGAGATAACTTCAACTGGAGTCTCATTCTGAAGTAGAGACAACGACTACTCATTTTGAGTTTTCTCAGTTCTCCAGTCGATGGGACAGGGCATCAGCTGGATAAAATTGGTAACAAACCGAGGGGAACCAAAATCTGCTCATATGAGGAGCTCGGTGGTGTGGTGGTTCTGGTGTCCGACTTGCGATCAGAGGATCCTGGGTTCGAAACCCACTGGGTGTGAAACGTTTTTTTATATGGAGACATCACTTGTTTATTTGATTCGAGACAACAGAAAATCCGGTGGAAACAGCTGAGAATCATTTTAACCTGTTGGAGACAATGTCATCTCAAGTGGAGACCCAGATGTCCATTCGAGTTGCAAAAGAAACTCATTTTAGGGACAAGAGTTGGAGATTCATTTTATCTCGAGATGAGATCGTTTTTTCTTTCTGTGAACCCTTGTCACAACTTGGCATTTGTCACTGTTTTGAAGCTCCGAGAATCTCTAACCATACAAACTGGCAGGGGAATCCTGTCTTACTCCCGCGAAACCGAAGCTGACACAGGGAAATCTGGTCTTACTCACGAGACATGGAATCACGGTGGTGTAGTGGTTCGGGCCTCCGGCTAGCGGTCAGAGGATCCCGGGTTCGAATACCGCTGCTGGCGTGAGACTTTGGGCAGGTCTCTTTGCCTTACTGGCCTCTCTCCACCCAGGTGTATAAATGGGTACCGGTCGGAAATGCTCAAGCGCTGAATGAGCAGCTCATCTGAGTTCTACTGAAAGGTTTCAGGATAGACTGGGGTTAAAGTGTGAAGTCGGATGACACCTCTACCGTTGCTGTTGTTGGTATCAGATTCTAAAATACCTTGGTATCTCGTGCGTATGTTTCAAATGGATAATGCATTAGCCTCATTCTGAATGAAGCGGGTCTGGGTGACACAACCAAGACCCTCGCTCAGTGTTTCCACAATGGCGTCCAACATTTCTCGCTTCGAGCATTCAGCGAGGTAGTGCAGCGAATGTCGGCCAGATTGATACTCAGTGACCTATCCCAACGAGGTTTTGTACCATCAGGTACATTTCCTGCGGATAATCCGTTGAAGAAAGCGCCCTGCGACCTCATTTCGACTCCTGCAGCTTGCTGCTAGCGCTGCACACAGATGTACGATGTACAGGTTTGTACACACAGTGCGTGATTCACTGATGTCGCGTCATCGACGGAGCGTCCTCCCCGATATCTTAGGCCTATTTATTGCAATCAAACTGCACTGAACCTATGTATACTATGTTTAGTTTGAGGTATTTTAGAATAGGAATTAAACCCTCGGCTTCTGGTCTTGGTTGCGACACCAAACCCGCTCGGGTGGAGCAAAAATTCCGTCCAAACCCGAGGCGCTATTCCTTAACTATAAACCGAAACTTTAACTTTAACTTTAATCACCCCCCCCCCCCCC